>APFE030691056.1:0-11697 GCA_000404065.3 Pinus taeda | reverse complement strand
GGATCGATGCTAGAATGATCATAAATGTTCAGTCAATAGCCCAAAATATTAAGTGGATCCCTTTTGTCTTGTGAATAGTTTAATTATGGGTTTGTGGCTGGTTACTGGCATGGGTGTCTGATACAACAAAATGTAATGCTTTGATTTGTATCTAACATAAGCCAAAAGGTTGATCACAAATAAATATACGTATGTCTGATCTCATATACGAACACAACGTTGATTTAAATAAAGTTTAAACCTATGGGTATCTTGGGGAATTGGTGATTCAACACACTTAAAGATGAAACTGTGCAGTGCTCATGTATAATGTGAATACATGACACATTCCCTCACCAAAACTCAGAATTCTATTACTGACACAAAGCATATTAAATCGTTTTGGTTTTATGGTAAAGCGCGGATGTTCCATACACCACCAACAAGTGGTTAGGCTCAAGTTCAAAATCATGATCAAGATCATGATTGGGTCAGTGGATTTTGGTTCAATGGTAAAGCGGGGATAATTTATACCCCACCAAGGTTCAAATTCCTTATAGACAAGTTTTGTCCTTATGGGCAGTTTCACTTGTGCAAGCGGTCAGGGGTCAAGTTCAAATCCTGGGCAAATATGACAAAATACATATCCCACCCGCGATTTATCAGCTAAAGGGCTCTTTTGAGAGTGTTGTAGCCTGTAAGCTAGCTACATTCCAGAAATGGGGAGGGCATATTTATTGCACGGTGATAATCGGAAATCATTGTATCAGAAATAATAATTCTAAGTCAACTAACCTAAATCCTGAAGCCAGTTACAATATACATTGAAACCTACTGTAATCTTGTTCAAGTCCTGCTGATGGATTTCAGATTAAACACTGAATTCAAATGTCACCCTCGCTGCTCTCCGACTGTATCTAGGATGGGCTTATGTTGGCAATCGTCTCCTCAGTGCTACTGTAGAAAGTAATCCCAAATCACAACTTATTTCACATTTAAATCATATCAATTTAACCTGGGAAATTTGTAGTGGTTAAATTTAGCCATCAGCTGGTAAGTTTAGCCCTTTTCTAATTTTATTTTTAATTTTATTTTTTACACAAAAATAATTGTTGCCAAATTAATATAGGGAAAAATGATTTTATACAACAATTTTGACCAATTATTTAAAATTTGTATTCATTATTATTTTTACATGAAAATTTATAATTGACATTGTAAAAATAAGTAAGATTGATTTTTTTATAATATAAGATAAATATGATACTAAAAATTTCTCAATATCTGTTGTTTTGGTTTTTTGTACTAATAAAAATTCAATCATATTAACTGGTTTATTTTGCTATATATATATGTGAATTTATGTAGGGCTCTTTTGAGAGTGTTGTAGCTTGTAAGCTAGCTACATTCCAGAAATGGGGAGGGCATATTTATTGCATAGTGATAATCGGAATCATTGTATCAGAAATAATAATTCTAGGTCAACTAACCTAAATCCTGAAGCCAGTTACAATATACATTGAAACCTAGTGTAATCTTGTTCAAGTCTTGTTGATGGATCTCAGATTAAACACTGAATTCAAATGTCACCCTCGTTGCTCTCCGACTGTATCTAGGATGGGCTTATTTTGAAAAGATATTAAACCTCTCATTTTCTAGCTTGTCCTTGTGATTTCTTTGTGATTCTATCATTTCACTAAGTTTATCAAGTTCTATCAAAAAGTAATATTCATTCTTTCTGTACTTTACATCCTCCTCTAAAGCATCAGCATGAATGTTTCTATAGAAAATAAACTCATTTCAGAAAGAATGCTTCAATGAAAGCAAACCACAAGGTACATTTCAGTTATTCATTGCCCGAGTCCAAGTAAAAAAATGTTTAATAAATGAATTATTCCCTTCTCATTTCATTCAGAGACATTTCCTCCTGAGCCAAGACCAGGCCTTCCTCGTCTTCTGCTTCATTTGCAAGTTCTTCAAAGGATGGATCAGACGGTTCGTGGCATACTTTTTTGTGGAGCTGAGGTCGACTACTGTCTTGCAGCGCCAAAATAATCTTTCTTAATTGTTCCTTTGATAATTTTTCAGAGGCCACCAACCCATTTAATTCACCCTTTATGAAAACCTACCAAAAGTATTGTTCTGTAAGGTTCCCTAGTCATGCCAATTAGAATTTAACCTACAGTAATATGTCATCTGCAAATATTTGCATACAGGAATAATAACAAGTTTAAGAATTACCTCTCTTGACCTTAGTGCCTTCTCTTCTTTGTTACACTCAGAAATCTTCCTTTCAAATTCAATCACTTCTACTTTCATTTTCTCAATTTTTGTTTCCCTGCATGTGCATTCTTTGATTGTTCCTTAGTGGAATTTTAGATAAAAAAAACAATAGGTCTGACAAGAAAACATTTATCATGCAAAAAAATGACTAATTATATGATGCCAACCCATATTTTCTTTTAATTGTTGGATGAAAACCCGTCAACTACGCTGAACTGACATCATTAAAGTTATCTAAAACCAACTTGGTGGACATTTGAAGTTCCGCTTCGTGAAATTGTTGCTCAATATCTGTTGTTTTGGTTTTCTATACTAATAAAAATTCAATCATATTAAGTTCTTCCAAATATGGGCATGAACTAATGCTCTTGTAATTACGTAGATTCTAAAATTTGTTCATGGATTGTTGCTTCTGCAATTAGATAAGGCGAATCTTAATATAAATCTCAGCAAAAAATCATAAGAGGTGAATTTAATATTACTCCTATGGGAAAGCAGTTTTTTGGATTAATCCCTTTTTATTAAATTATGTGTTAATTCCACAATTTCTAAACCCATTGTAATTTTGTTGATTAGAAGCATGTTCAAATGCTTCTGAACTTTCACAAGTGGACCTACTTGAGATATTCCTTACCATATTACATCAGTCAAGATTACTTTTTCTAAACTGTTTGAGATGGTTGGAGAGTGGAAAAATCTCGACATTTCATAATTTTTCCTTGAGATATTTGCAATTTTTTTATTTTGGGTTTTTGTTGTGTGATGGACCAACACAACCCCAAATAAGAGACCTCAATTTTCAAAATCTTCAGAATGAAGACATCCCATGAACAGATGCATCCATGTAATAGGTCTATGACCTTATTGTACACACATAACACCATGAGAATGCAACTAGCAACTTGCATAGTTGAGAGTAATGATGATGGTCTTTGTCACTTGACCAAACTCTTATATTCATACCCAAGGCCAAATATGTTTGGTAGTAATTGTTATTGGTTATTGCATTCATGCATAAGTCAAGAAACTTAGCATAGAAGAGAGAAAAGCTAACTTACAAGTTTTCTAAAGCGAAGAGGAAAATTGTACATAATAATACCTTAGTGATAAAGTTGAAATTCATTACATGAAATTACAACTAAAAAAAATTCATATCATCTGTACTAAACTTTTTTCAAATGCATAGGGATACATCCTTACAATTGATTCAACCTTCACTATTGTTAATTGCCTTAGTTTGTTTTTTTTAATACACAATGATTCATTCTTCACAATTGTTAATTGTTTTAGTTTAATTCTTCTTTTTTCAATGTACATGGATTCAACCTCCACAATTGCCTTTGCTTAAGTAATCTGGACACTTGCCTGCTGGTACGGAATTTACTCTGGACATTTGCCTGGTGGTAAGGAATTTAAAGCTAACCAATTCACCTGTTGAGATTATACTTTATACTTTTTATTTGTTTTAATCAATAATGTTGTATTCTCCCTTAAAAAATTGATAATGTTGAGATACTATATAAAGCTAATCAATTCACCTATTGAGATTATACTTTATACTTTTTATTTGTTTTAATAAATAATGTTGTATTCTCCCTTAAAAAACTAATAATTTTGAAACACTGAATTCAAATGTACATATATTTTAAAATTATGTACAATTTAACAACACTAACTACATCTCTTTATACTTTTGAAATTATCCCAATTTAACAATGCTATCACCTCTGTTTGCATTATTGAAGCAATAGTTAGTATATATACATTAAAATTGCATCCACAGAATTAGAGTCCATTGAACGAAGGAAGGAAATTCTCATGACGATGACATAGATCTAGGCCTATAATAAATTACAACTAAAAAAAATTCATATCATCTGTACTGAACTTTTTTCAAATGCACAGGGATACATCCTTACAATTGATTCAGCCTTCACTATTGATCAGCCTTCAGCCTTCAGGTATTTAATTTAATTTGTTTTTGAATGATTTCTTTATTGATGTTGTTTAGTTACATTTAATTTTTCAAATTATTTTCAAATTAAATATTTAATATGTTATTTAAGTTCTGCACTATATTTATTAATGGTAAAACGATGTATGATATATTTTTTATATTTATTAATGGTACAACGATGTATGATATATTTTTTTAATTAAAATAATATAATGTACAAAGGAAAATGTTTGAATTTATATAATATAAACTGATAATTCTCTTAAATTTAAATTTTTATGTTAAAATATTGAGGATTATCTTGTGTGGATTATATTGGGGATTTTCCCCGCTTAGGCTATTAATTTGCATACCACTGTGCAACTTATGTTGGTCACTCATGCAGCAATGTTGAAATACAGATACTTTGCCTTGGCCTGCTTTGTTTTGTCATTTGGCGATTCAACTTTTAGGGTTGAAGGATATTTCTGGATATTTGCTGTATTTGTTCATCTCCGGTAACAACCTTAATCTCCTTTCCAAGTTTTTTCTTCATTTCTATTCCTTCCATGGACCATGCTAGAGAATCCTCTTTCATCAATTGTACAGTAACCACTGAGCAGCTACAGGGTCTTATAAATTTAATTCAAAATTATTTCCCGATTGAAATGATTTAGTTATAAATATGCTTTCTTGATAATTTAAGTTTTTTTCCTTTGTGTTAGACTAGTGCAAAGTGGTGCCGTCATGGCTGTCTTTTTTAGTGAACAGACTCTAAAAAATCTTAGATACAAACTTCAATAGCTTTGCTTATGTCTGTCAGAATTCTGGAATAGCCATATCCTTGTATTGATATTATATTTCACTTGGCATTTTTTTTGTCATCCACACACTAAGAAAGTGGAAAACAAATACATGCATGTACATTTACATTTAGAATGCATGCGGAAATTGATATAGGACTTAACGTGTGTTGTCTGCTCTATGTTGAAACAATTTCACTTATCTTTCCTTATTAGCTAGGATTTTCAATGCAAAAAGAAAGTATACGTCTGTTTATCATCTTAGATTGAATATTTAGGAATTGTATATGTACACCACGCGATCAACCTTAAAGGAAAACTTCTTAAGAAATATCAACTCTAAAATACATTTCAATAAACATAACAACGCTTTGGAACCTAACGCACACCATTTAGAAGTCTAGGCTAGAGACGTATTCTGGCGTCGTAAAACCTGGTAACTATCACTTTCTTCGTAGGTTGGGTGATTCCTCCTCTTTGAAACGACAAGTGCCAGTAAAGACTTGTGCTCCCACGTACCGTCGAGTATATATTGGGAGACCACAATAGGCTATATCCTTTATCCTTAGGAAGCCGTGTCTGCCGCCCTATCGACCGCAATGCACTGAACACAGCATTCGGGAAGATTGACTGCCGTACCTTAAAAAGTATTCTGCAGTTTTGCGGTTGGTTTGGTAATCCCCTTGTCTAGATATCCAGAGTAGTCACTTTCGTTCTTTTCGGACTCCTTAAAAGAAAAGGACCATCTGAGCACTTGTCACTTTAGGTTCATTAAAAAATCGAAGGTGACTAGAGTCATCTTTAGCTTTTTCTCGACTCTTAAAAATTGAAAAAGAAAATTGTGTCAAATCGTCATAAAATTTATTTAAATCAGAATAGCCTCATTGTTCCCTCGTTGCTCTTAAGGTGAGAAAATGGAGCCCACCAGTTGAGGATTTCCCCTATGGGGAACCCTACTCCCTTTTCCTCTAGGGGAGATGTTGTTGCACCTCATATGGCTACATTGTCCCCTCCAGGGCTTCCAATTGGCCTGCCAGTATGGCTTTTCTCAACCTATGTCATTCAAAACACTGTGACTCTTGAAGAAACAACTCAGCAACCAAATGATACTAAAGTTTCCAAAATCAGAGGCGACTAGAGTCATCTTTGGCTTTTTTTCGACTCCTAAAATTTGAAAAAGAAAGTTGTGTCAAAGCGTCATAGATTTTATTCGAATCGGAATAACATCACTGCTCCCTCATTGGTTTCAAGTTGAGAAAATGGAGTCCACCAGTCGAGGATTTCCCCTTGGGGGAATCCTACTCCATTCTCCTCTAGGGGAGATGTTGGTGTACCTCATATGGCTACATTGTCCCTTCGAGGGCTTGTAATTCGCCCGCCGGTATGGCTTTTCTTGACATATGCCGTTCAAAACACCATGATTCTTGGGCCATCATGATAGAAACCAGGTGGTACTAGAGTTACTCCCAAACCTTCTACTTCGTTTGTTCCTCCCTCTCCTTCTTCCTGTTCGCTTGGTGGAACTATGCTTCAAAAAAATTGCTCGTAATGGAAGTTGTTCTGATAAATGTCTCTCTTCTTTATGTTTACAAACTTCGATGCCCACTCATTTAGAAAAAAAAATTGAACATGCTTCTTTCCCTTTGCCCTTTAATTCATATTTTTTTCAAGTAATGTTGTGGGAATGTAATGAATTTTAAACATCTTACGCAGAGAAAACAACATTTTTTGCGTTTTGTTTTGCACCAGAAAATGGCAATAAACCTTACTGAAAATGAAATTTCCTCAATGTTATCTGGCTCAACTCATATCCAACCATGCCTGCAAATTGTTGAACTTGAGCCAATACAATCAGTGCAAAAAACAACTCCGCAATATCGTACTGCAATTTCAGACGGAACACATAAGAAACACATCATACTTCCAAAAGATTTCAATGATCTCGTATTAACAGGCTTGCTACAAAAGGGCTCTATTATAAATGTTAAAAGTTGGGCTACCTCGGCTATTGGTCCATCAATGTAAGTTTGTTATGAATTTCCTATTTCAAAATTTTTCATTTTTTATTTATACCACAACCACTCCTAACAATTATTCCTATGACTCTCAATTGTTGTGTAGGTCTATAAAGCTAAAAGACTTTGAAATATCTACTTCATTTGCACCCTTAATTGGCAATCCAAAAGCTTTGAGTATCCCCATCACATCTAATGAAAACACTCCATCCTCATCAGACCCGCAACCTTTATCAAAAAGACACTGCCCTCTTCCAACTACTCCAACTCTGTCTGTTCTGCCAGTTCAAATTCCCATCAAATCATTAAACCCTTACCACTTAAATTGGTGCATAAAAGGATACGTCCAAAGGAAAACAACTCTTCGGCAATTTTAGAATCAATATGGACCCGGTAGAGTTTTTGGTTTCGATCTGTTCGATACAGAGGGTGGAGAAATACATATTACATGTTTCAACAATGTCGCAGATTATTTTTTCGACAAAATCCAAAATGAAAATGTCTACATTGCCTCTAAAGGGAATGTGAAAATGGCTAATAAGCAATACAACCACTTGAACAATGATTGAGAAATTTTATTGAATGCAACATCTACCATAGAACATGTTGCTGGCGAAAAAAAACATAATCCAACGGTGCGATTCAATATAAAATCAATTAATGATATCAGAACAACAACCGTCAACTCCATTGTTGATGTTCTCGATGTTATCACAGACATTTCTGGTGTGTGCACCATATGTAGAAAAGATGGCTCTAAAGTCAATAAAAAAACAGTACAGCTTCGCAACATGTCAGAGTATAGAATAGATGCAATCTTTTGGGGAGATAATTTTAATGTCGTGTCACAAGAAATCTCCTCCCTATGTGCTATGGGAAATAACCCCATCATTGCAATCAAATCTGCATGCGTTGGATAATTTGATGGAAAAAATATCGGCACTACAACAAGATCCATTATTCTTGTAGATCCTGACATTGAAGAGGCTCATGCGCTAAAGTCGTGGTTTAAAAAAGAAGGTTCCACTGCAGCTTCTACATCTTTGACAACAAGATCTCCTTTCGGCCACCAAAAAAAAAAACTAACAATTTCTGACATTTACAATATGGATTCCTTAGAGAAACCAACTTTTTTCCAATTAAAGGGCACAATAACAAAAATTGGGATGGATAGTTTTTACTACATTTCTTGTCCGTCTCTCGTTGGCGGGAAAAAATGCATGAAAAAAATTATTCCACAAAATACAGGGATGTGGTTCTGTCCAAAATGCAATGCTGAAGTACGCGACTGTGATTACAGATACTTATTGAAAATCAACATACAAGATCACACTGGTGAATTGGCTTCAACTGTTGCTTTCGAAGACGCGGGATCTACAATTCTAGGAAATAATGCCAAAGACTTCTATTTATTATCTTCAGATCCAGAACTTATCAAGGAAATTGTCTCTAGGGCTCTATGGACAGATCATATCTTCACATTGTCAGTGAAGACAAAAACTTTTAAAGAGGTTCCACGCTTGAAATGCGTTATCATAAAAGAAGAAAAGTTGCATTTCACGGCAGAATGAAACAACATCCTTCGAGAAATTAAGAACATCTCGCCATTGTAGATAAATATTTCAAAATGTATTCCTTGCTTTTTAGCAATTCCTATTGTCCAATTCTATAAATACAACTTTACAAGATATACTTTTGCATGCCTTCTTATGAAATTTTCTTATATACCATTGAAATGAGTATTGTTCTCCATTGTACCTAGCATTATGTGAGTAGACAAATTCACATTTTTTTCCCTTTCATCAGATTTACACATGAAACTACCTACATGTTTATAGAAAAAATACTAATATGTTGTTTCAAAAACATTACTCAAATAAAAAATTTCGCATGGAACTATTCAGAGCTTGGATTTTTTCCCCTTCTTTTGCTTCCTATTGCGTTTTTTACCCTTCTTTCACTTTCCTGCAATCGCATGGTTGTTGCCTCCAAATAACATTCTTCTTTTCCCCTCTCTTGCTTATATGTACCATAAATTTTGTGAATGGCTTCTTGTTCTAATAATGAACGTGCTCGAAGATATTATGCAACAAATAAAGAACGAATAAATGCACGACGTCGTGAGCTTTACCAAGCAAGAAAAGACACCAAGGAATGTCAAAAAAACAAAAAACAGAAGGAAAGCCAACCTTCCTCGTATGAAATGGCCCACCCTGAAAACAATCCTCCCTTGCAATAATCAGACTCTTTATCTTCTCAGCAAACCTCTCAAACAAATACATCCATTGCTCATTGCCCTGACCCCTCCTTCGCACTTGCTTTCAACAACATTTATACTAATCAAGCACATTGAGATTTTCGTGCAAAGATTGATAAACTTCCACCTAAATTCCCATGCTCCATTTGTCTTGAATCATATCCGAGAATACATATCCGCAATTCCAACCACATGTATTGCTGCTCCAGATGCGTCTCTGAAACAAAGGGTCATTGCTTCTCATTATCAAACAACATGGACCCTGGTCCTCAACCAGCTACCCTTGCATCTCTTTCACAGATAGAAGAAATGCTCATTGCTAGGGTTAACCCTATACTTCAAGTAACACATGCACGTGGTGGGCAGTATAAATACAGTGGCCACACAATTTGTTTTCCTCCAGACATTACAAAAATCGCAAACATGTTGCCACGCCGTGTTGAACACTTGGACATCCTCATTGTCACGCGTCATAGTAATGACCATAAGGCTTATGATTTCATTGTCAGTAGGCATCGCGTTCTCACTGCATTAGAATACAAACTGGCAAATGACCCATACTATAAGAATGTTCATATTGATACCAATGCACTGGCATCCTTACCAGCAATCCCCACCAACGTCTCCTCCTCCCTTCACCATTCCAATACTACAAAAACCGCTGTCCCCCTTCCACTTGAACCCCCCCATGAACTCACCGAAGATTTCACAGACCCATCTGTAGACCAAACATCACCATTCGTCCCCATCATACTTAATACAAATACAAAAATCCAAGAAATCTGCCATTATTTGCATGCTTACAACCACCAATCTGATACTGCAACTGAGTGGCTAGCAATTGGTTTATTGCCAGTCAACGAATACAACACAGAAGGTCTACTCTCTATGGCTTTCCCTGCCCTTTTACCAACAGGAGCTGCAATGCCGAATCAGCCAAGAATGAAAGCAGTACAATTACATGAATATGAACTCCATCTCATATGTTACTACGATAACAAATTTGGAAAGCACCCACGCTTTCGTTATTACATATATAATCTCATGATGCGGCATCACAGTCAAGCAACAACATCGTTTTTTGTGAAAAAGAACATCACAGATAACTTTCCAGTATCTATTCAGGATCTAAGCCTCCACTTAGAGCAATTTCCAGATGAGCAGTTGGCAGAGCAAGTCATGCGCTTCGGTAGCTCTTTACGTGGAACAAGGTCATTTTGGCACAAAGCTAAAAGCAAACTAACGGACATGATATCTCAACTCGGCTGCCCGACGTTCTTCTTCACATTGAGTGCAGCTGATACAAAATGGCTTGATCTTCATGCAATCATGCCCGGATGTCTTCCTTCTGATATTGCAAAACAACAAAAGTGGAGAAATGAAAACATTGTATCTTACCCACATTTAACATCGCTGTATATGCACCATAGATTCATAACATTTCGTGAGATTATCTTAGAGAAACACTTGAATACAAAAGATTACTGGTACAGGTACGCATTCTACCGCATTTTTTTTCCCTCTAAGAACTCTAAACAACATTCCTCACCTATTGCAAAATTAACTTACAAAAACGCATACTTGATAGGTATGAATGGCAACATAGGGGGTCTGTGCACATCCATGGTTTCCTTTGGATCGAAAATGCACCTGATATGGAAAGCCTCAACTGGGAAGACACAAAAGCAGTAGATATTGCAAGGCAGATCTTCGACAAATATATTTCCGCTTGGAACCCTCGTGCTCCTTCAACTTCAAACCAACCAAATGCTTGGCCAGATCCCAAAGACACTTGTCTATTGTCCACACAGCAAATATTCAGTACCAATCCTTCTAGTGACTATGAACAACTCATCAATTGTGTTGAACGTCACACAAAATGCTCGGAAAGCACGTGCCTAAGAAAAAAAGGGTCCTCACTCCAATGTCGTTATAAAGCACCGTGGGAATTACATCCAAAATCAGCCTTATTCATTGACTCCAGTGGCCAAAAAGCATACACCTCTGCTTGCAATGACGATCGACTCAATAGCCATAACCCTACCATCCTATCTATTTGGCGTGAAAATGTTGACTGCCAACCAGTGCTCTCCATACACGCTATGCAAAAATATATCGCCAAATATGCATCCAAAGCAGAAAAAAAATCTGAAAGCTTCCACCAAATGCTACGTAGAATTGTCCTTGCTTCACCCACTGCTGACCCATCAACATCCGCATTTCGAAAATTTCTTGCAGAAACCCTTGTTGATCGTGACATTGAAGCACAGGAAACCTGCCATATGCTGCAAAAATTACCATTAACATTATGTAGCCGGCCATTTGTCTCTTTAAATGTAAGCTAGAAAATTCTTCTGTGCCTTCCGCAAACGATCGCCGCCTCCACTACATCCCCACACATCATAGATACATATATCCAGCACC
>APFE030691051.1:4357-16440 GCA_000404065.3 Pinus taeda | reverse complement strand
GAAAATAGAATTCATCAAACCTTGAAATGTAGAAGGTGCATTGGTAAGGCCAAAAGGTATGACAAAAAAATCATAATGACCCTCATGAGTTCTAAATGAAGTTTTCGGAATGTCTTCTATCCTCATTGTAGTTTGATGATATCCTGAACGAAGATCCAACTTAGTGAAGTAAATTGATCCATGGAATTCATCCAATAATTCATCAATGACAGGAATGATAAATTTATCTTTAATAGTGAGTTGTGGAACTCCCTATAATATATAAACATGCACCATAATCCATCCTTCTTGTGAACCAATACTACTGAAGTATAGAAAGAACTTTGACTAGGTTGAATTATATCGACCTCTATCATTTCTGCAACCATATGTTCAATTTCATTCTTTTGGGCATATAGATATTTGTAAGGCTTGATGTTTGAAGGAACACTTTTTGGAATCAAATGAATAGCATGATCATGATCACGAATAGGTGGGAGGACTTTGGGAGTCTCAAATACCTTGGAATGCTTGTCCAAGATGTTTCGGAGATATAGAGAAATAGATGATTTCAATGTTTGAACCTCTAGTGGGCATAATTGTGCAATTACGCCTCATTTTTCTTTCTTTAGAGGCATTGTCAGGCAATTATTGATGTTTATCTTTCTTGGTTTCGCTTAGATACCTCTGAATTCAACTTCCTTTCCTTCCTAGAAAATTTTTAAGAAAATTTCTTGAAAATTAAAAGTTATCATACCCAAAGATTGTAACCATTGGACTCCTAGTACAACATCAACACCACCCATTTAAAACATTGGAATATTCAATACATATTTCCCCATGGTTAGTTTTATATTATGGCACTTTCCAGAGCAATTTATAGTTCCTCCATTTGCAATCATCACTTAACACTCTGGTATTGGATATAGGAAGCAATTCAATTCCTTGGCTATCTTACAATGAATAAAATTATGGGTACTACCCGAATACATCAACCCTATTACCTTTTTCTTCTTGATATGTCCTTCTAATCTTGAGATTTTAAGGAGTGGTAATTCTTTCCAATGCCTTACAAGATATGGCCAGATTCATTTATTCTTTTCTCTATGGTTGGTTCTTGGTGTATATCCTCTTCTTTTGAAGTTTCTTGTTCCTTTTCTTCCTCCTCTTCACAATCTATGTAAAATAATCTCTTTCTCAACACACTTATGACCTTTAATGTATTTTCTATCGCAACTATAACAAAGCCCCTTTACTCTTTTTTATTCTAATTGTTATGGTTTCAACCTTATAGGTTGTGGAAGGGTAGGAGTAGCAACATTTCCATCTTTATAGTTGTGAGTGGCAAGCTTTTTTATTTCCATAATTTTGATTTCAAATTTTCTTACAAACCTAAATGCCTTCTCCAATGAATTAGGTTCCCAAAGGTGAACCTCATGTTGGATGTTATATTTTAAAGTCCCTATGAAAACATTCAATCCTACGCTCCTCTAGAATATCATTTACCCTTATATTTCAATTTTTGGAAGTCCTCAATTTGCTCCACCATTGAACCCTTTTGTTTGAGATTTATCAATTGGCTAAAGAAGGTGTTGCTCTTTGTATCCTCATAATGTGTTATAATTTCCTCCATAAAATATGACCAAGTGACAAGTTTTTTACGAGAACAAATCCATCTATACCATACAATCTGATTGGGTTCTAAATATAAAATTGCAATGTGTACCTTTTGTGTGTGTTTCACATTATGGAGATCAAATTATTTATCCATTTGCAGTATCCATGTTACCGAATCCTTGCCTTCAAACTTCCTAATATCGATCTTTGGAATATGGTAGATCTTCAATCCAATGTTAGAGTCTATGAAATCATGATTACCATTTCTTTTGATCTCATCATGAGTTTCATGTAATACTTTTACACCATTAGGAAGAATTTCTTCTAGCAACTTTGTCAAACCTTCCCTTAAACCTTCCATGTCTGATTTTAAACCATTCTTCAAATCTTCCACATTTCCTTTAATTTTTTCTTTTATACCATCCATCTTAGCTTCCATGCCATCATTGAAACCTTCCATTTCTGATTTTAAACCATTCTTCAAACCATCCATCTTAGCTTTCGTTTCATTTTTGGTTACTCTTTGCAAGAGAGAAATTTGTTGCAGTTGGTCTCATAATTTTGATATATCATGTTGCATTGCTTCCTCTTTTTCATGTGTCATAGAAGATATTTCTGGTTTCCTCCTAGGTGTGTCCATTTTTTTGGTTTCGAGGCATTTTCGAAATCAAACAATAATATCTATACTTCACTATGCCCTTTGAATCACTTCAAACTGATTTTCAAATAAAAGTTATGCAAAATTAAAAAATACATAGCTTTTTCTTGCTTTTCAGGTGCTAGATATTGCAGTTGTTGTATCTCTGTAATTACGAATCTCCAAGATATGGAATTCAATCCTATAGTAGCCCTCTAAGTCTTCTTTCCAACACAACAAGTCAGACCAAGATTTGATTCTTCAAGAAATATTTATGCCCAACCTTCGACCTGATTATATAATGGTTCAGTAGAGTGAACTTGTAAGGAGTGCCACGTGTCATTGTTTTGACCTTTGGCCCTGAAAGTGATAGGTCCTACTACTTCTACTACAATAAGGTTATCACAAAGAATTCATAATCGTGTCAAGTATTAATTCATCAAAGGAGAGTAGGGCATAAGGTCATTTTCTCTCAGGATCATCTTATCTTCGCAGTTAGTCTTGACTACTTACGTTTCCCTTAGGCAAATATTTGATCCTCTGAAAGCCTTATCATGCCTGCCTAAGCTATTGTGTATAGTGACCTTAGTTTATGTTCCCTAGTAATGAAAGTCCTTAACTTCGCCAAGTGAAGAAAGACCTAACTCGTTGCTGTGTTTATTGTGACTTTACATGAAGTATGTAACTCCCACACGTCAATAAAGTAAGGTAAGCCTGTCCCCTTTCCTTCACTTTTTATGAAATTCAAATTCAATGCTCATAGAGAAAGTAATGATGATTTTCCTTAGGTCACCTGTTTGGGATGAAATTTTGGAGCCTACAAAAACCCTAACTTCCTCGGATCATACATCTGAAAATATAGCCAGACAATATCTAAAATTTGTACACGAACTTCACCAAGATTTAGGTTCCACATGGTTGCAATTTTAGTTTCTGAATATTCGTATAAAAAAGTTTCTAATGGAAATGCCACAATGACATGTTTGAATCAATAAAACCCTAGAATCCAAAGCTCTAATACCAAATGTCATGCAACCAACTCACAAGTAGATAGATCAACGACTTAGAAGTTATCCTCTTCGAGGGGGAAACCTCATTTACATTACATAAATTAACAATTATTGGATTATTCAAATGAAAAAACCTCCTTTCTATATATAGGAGTCTAAGGGGTCACAATATAATTAGGGCCTACATAACAATAATAATGTAAGGGCACAACGATAACAATAGTGGGGTTCTATGGGGTACAATAATAACATTATGGGGAATACATGGTCACATCAATAACAATAAGGGGGTACACTAGTATTATAGGGACCTATGAAGCTTGAAGATTTGTAACTTTGTTAACTATTGCTCTTGTAGATCAATTACAATTTTATGAAAACCAAATCACCTAATTTCACACATGCACAGACTAAAGACTGTGGAAACAACCCCCTGATAAATTATACAACTATGAGCATGAGCATAAACAAATGTTTTTAAGGGTGATGTACTCATAATATATGGTTCAGGTGAGACCAAAAATTCCAATTCACTAGTCAATACACAACTGGTACATGCATACCTTGTTAACAAATATGGGCAATTGACCATCACAACAAACATAAGCAATAGCCTTATAGATAAATTTTACGACATTTTATTTCCTGGAAACAACATTTGTGTTAGAGAATTTGGAATAAGAAACAAAGGGATATATGGAAGAGGATACTGGAAATGTCGCATAGTGTTACATGACAGAACCATAGTCCAAAAAATAGCTCAAGTTTGCAAAAACCCTATATTGGCACCATACACAACAATATAAAATATTAATGTGTCAACTAAAGCATATCAAGTTGGTTCTATTGTAGCTACAATTATATCATGTCATCAGAACAATAACAATTTTAAATTCATATCAAAGATGGTGAAACGAAAAATGATACAACAACTATAAGTCTATTGTTATGGTAAATCACTTCGTGGTTTCTATTGCAAATCCATTAGAAACTATTGCCTTGATTGTCGTTTTCCTAACAAAGATAAAATAATATTCTTTGAAAATTTCCAAATTAATTAAATATCATACTCATGATTATTTCTAATGCACAATAGCTACAACTCAATGAATACCACAAAGAACATTTCCTGGCCATAAAATATCAGCTAGCATCCAAAACACATTGCTAGATATTTATTTAAAAATATTATCAAGAACGGACCAAAAGGATATCAGATGCTATGGTCTGCAACAACAACATTCAATGATGTTCTCAAAGAAAGTTGTGTAAAATAACATTTGTTAGCTCTCATCAAATAGAGAACACATGTATTTAGCAATATTTTCTATTTTTTTTGCCATTTATGTATGCATAATGCTCTATTCAAAACCCTATTGTTTTTCTCACAAGAACATGACAATACTCAATTGTTAGAGGGCTTTTTTTTTTTAAATAGGTGCAAGGAATACTTAGAGCAAAAAATGCCTTCACACCACCCTATCAAAAAATCTGTAGTAAGTTTACATATACCATGCTTCCAAATTCTTCATCTTTCACATTCTGCTAGGAAACTACAAAATCATGCTATTTTCTCAATGTGGAATGCACCTTGGAAAAATATGATGGAAAAATAGATTTCATATTACAAATGTCACAACTACAAGAATATTTTCTAGCCATTGTTGAAACGAGTTTTCAACAATTTCATGAGAACATATCATCTATAGTCTTTTCCCTCAGAAGGCTTTCTGTCCATGGGATTTTCACCCTAACACTTGATAATATTATCACTGAAATCAAGCAATTGTAAACAACCTTTACAACATCATCAATTGTTCCAATTTCTCTACTATCAATGTATGTGTCTTGGTAAAACACTTTGTCTCATAGTACATTTTATTTTTCTTGTAAAACATTTTCAAACACATTATTCTTGCACTAAGATTACTTTTCTTTCGCTAATATTTCTTTCATTGCTCATTATCGTAGATTTTGTTTCAGTTACATGTGAGCATATTGTTTCAATTACACTACCAAACTATTGGTCCAACTGCCATTATTGTGCATATCTAGTATGCATTTTTGTTTTTGCAAAATATGATAACAAATATGCTTATGTTTACAAAAAAACTTTAATTAAAAATATTGTAACAAGCAACAAAGTTGTTAGTTTTTTCATATAAGTTAAAGAACACATACAATTTCCCTATTTTTCTTTCCTTATATTTTTTGCTAATCACAATGTAATTTTGTTTCGGAAAACCTGAAGTTTAAACTCTTGTAATACCATGAATTTAAAAATATCTCTAAAAGAAAACAATTATGTTTTCCTATATGTGCTATAGTTTATGCAAAAAAGAGTACTCTTTTTTCTTGAACTTAGTTCTACATGTGCAATGCTTGAGTAAATCAAGATGTCAAGTTTCTTTAGTTACTAGTTATATTGTCATTTTATAATGGAATAATACTCATGTTACAAATGGTAACTATTACAATAATTGTACAAAATAAACAAGGGCGGTGACATCACCGCCACGTATCTCTTGTTTAAAAAGCGATATTATTTTGCAATTTGATTGATAGATTACAAATTTATTCAAAATATAATTATCGATTTGTACTATTTTAATTGTGATATTTAAAAAAAAATTATATTCAATATTATTTTGCAATTTGATTCAAAGGTTAAACTTCATTCAAAATATGGCTATTGATTTTTACTATTTTAAAGGTGATACTATTTTTATTTTTTAAAAGTATTTTTAGTTTTTTTAAGTAGTATTATTGACAATAATTATAATTCCACAAATGGAGTGACAAGATTGAAAAGGGTGTGCAATGGGTTGTCATTGTAACACTAGGCCACTTGGTCATGAGATATGGCAACACACCCCAATACTGGCTTAGCTTGTGTTGTATGTTAGCAATATGGGGAACTCCCCAATCCTTCGTTTAATGTCTAATACAAGCTTTAATGCAACAACAATCTCTTGATGTTTTACAATGCATCTAAGAGGATTCTCTCATCCGCTACACAAACCTATTCACCTAATGAGATTGGTTCTCTGTAGCAACTCATAATGGTGATTCCAATTACTTGTCAAGTGAAGGTCACTCAAAATCAATTGCAATTCAAAAATTCCAATGATTACCTCCAATCCTTTGGATCTCAACACAATTTGGTGTTGCAAACTCTGGGAGATGGGTTGAAGTTATGACATTTAGCTCAGTGCAACAAATTTCTATTTAGCACCCCCCAAAAGCACTATTCTTTATGATGAAGCAAGTCGCAGGAAGGATTTTCTAGTCTCTCGTTTGTCCAGGCCATAAAATCCATTTTTTTATGTTGAAAAGGCTTGCAAGAAGCAACAATTTCCTTTGTCATCTCAGCCACACTCATCTCCAAATGTTGGTATAGGTTTGTTTTTAAATTTAAGTTGTGCCTAAGAGGAAATTTTACAAGTGGGTCTCATTGCAAGAAGACTCTCATTGTCGAATCCAACAATCTTCTTGCAACTCACCCTAGCACCTATCATCTTCGGTTTGAATATTTTCTACTTTGTTAATATTCTTGCAACTCATCATGGCACATATCATCTCATGTTTGAATATTTTCTACTTAGCCATATTCTTATTTTATCCTAATTCCTTGTATGGAGTTAGTTGACTCCCCAAGAAATAGAAAATTTCAGGGAGTTTAGTTATTGTATCCCATCTCACACCCATCAAACTCTATTTCCTAGTGGATATTCACGAGCCCCTTCAATTAATTAAGAATTCTCTTAGGACCACTGTCCCCCTCGAGGTTCTCTTCTCCTCTAGATTTTGTCTCGATCCTAAGGGATCATATGGCTTAACATGGACTTGACTTTCTCCTTTCACAATCAACATGCCTCGTCAGTGAGCATGTGTTCACCGTGGGGTTGCATACTACCAAGAACGTGGGGATCATGGATTCACTAGGGAATTTTTTTTGGCAATACAATATCGAGATCTCACTTCCCAAGTAATCTAGGAACATATTGCTCAGGTAGAATGAGAGATAACCAATCAAAGATGCATTCTCTCGGACACATAAGTACTTGTTGATGTTGCAAATTTGAATTATGATGCCAAGCACATGCATGATCAATACAACCAATACATGCACACGATGGATATCTATTGGAAAACACATGGGTGTTCCTCTTGATTTTGGCTGCTCTACAAACAACAATAAGGATCTCATATACACGAAAGCCACAAAATTTGATAAATCCTTTTAACTAGTGTCTTGATCTTATATTCTGAGAATTTATGTCTCAGTTAGTTACTTCTCAGTTTCCTAAAGACCTCGAAAGTGTGGTCTTTTGCATATGTAATTTGATTCTTTCATTTTTAGGAAAAAATGTCTTTTTCTCTCTTGCATGGATTGAAATTCTAGATATGGTTGTGTTTTCCTTATGACAAACCAATCTAATCTTTGGTTTGAGAGAGATACAAATATTACTATAATAATTATATATATATAAATATTATATATATATATATATATAATAATATAATGCTGAAAATTTTATAATGTTTGTGAAATAGTTGAAATTAATTTGTAAATTAAAAAATAATGCGCGGTTTACAATAAACATTTTACATGTCATGTTTAACATTTAACATTTTTTAATCTAATGTTGGCCTATTTAAAAATCAACTTAATTATATATTTATAACCACAATAAAATTAAAAAAAAAGAGCTTTAAACACTTAAAAAATTATTATGGTGAAATTAAATAAAATATAAATAAACCAGAGGTTTGGTTAATAAATAAAATTATTTTTATATTACTCCATAACCCTTTAATCTAAAGAAAACTAAAAAAAGGGTTTTATAGGTTGAAGCCTATGGGCCAAATACCATATTTATAAAAGGAGTATGGTAAATAAATAAAAATATTTCAAATAGGATAGAAATCAACTCTAATAATAGCTTATGAGCCAAATACCATTGGTAACACAGAGGAGATAAATAAACATGTTAAATAAAATAAACCTATTTTTATATTTACTCCATAAAAAGAGGTTTTTATACTTTGTAAGGTTTTATTTAGGTGAATCCTATGGACCAATTTTTTATTAATACCATGCAAAAAAACATTATTAGCCCTAATAATTATATTAAAAGATTAATAATTAGTATTATTATTAAACTATATTCGTATTAATATTAGTAAATTTAATAAATTTGGATAATGCAATTATTAAATTTGTTAATTATAATATATATTATAATATCATGATATATATTAACTCTAGATATATATGGGAGGGAAGAACAAAGAAATAGAGTGATAGAGATGGAGAAATAGGGGAGTGACAATGGAGAGATGAAGTTAAATTGAAGGAGAGGGGAGAGGAGGAATGAAGAGAGATATGGAGAGGAGTGAGAGAGGTACAGAAGGGTAAGAGAGGGAGAGGGAGACACAAATATGGATAGGGGAGAGAGAGAAGGAGAGAGGGAGGGAGATAGTGAGAGGATTGGAGGGGAGAGAGAGAAGGAGAGAGGGAGGGAGATAGTGAGAGGATTGGAGGGGAGAGAGGGAGGGAGATAGTGAGAGGATTGGAGGGCAGAGAGAGAGAGAGAGAGAGAGAGATGGGGAAGAGAGAGGAAGGTAGGAGAGAATGGGAGAGAGATGAATGATGAGAGAGGGGAGGAGAAAGGGAGGGAAGAAGAAATACATAGAGATTGAGAAGTGGAGAGAGAGGGGGAGTGACAAGGGAGATATGGAGAGAGAGTGTATGTTTAGGGATGAGATAATGAGACAAAGAAGGAGAAATAGAGAGAAAGGGGGAGAGAATGAGAGAGGGAGGGATATAGTAACATATTTGGAGAGAGAGAGAGAGGAAGGATGGGAGATTGGACTTGAGAGATAGGAGAAAAGTGATGGGGGAAGAGAGAGGGAGGTAAGAGAGAAAGGGAGAGAGAGGAATGAAGGGAGATAATACTTGAGAGATAGGAGGATAGAGATGGGGGAAGATAGATGATTGGATTGCAAAGAGAGAGAGAGTGATGGGGGAAGAGAGAAGGAGTTAGGAGATAAAGGAGGTGCATTGGAGGGAAGAGAGAGAGAGAGAGAGAGAGAGAGAGAGAGAGTTATGAGGGAAGAGAGAGGGAGGT
This sequence comes from Pinus taeda, assembly GCA_000404065.3. Taxonomy (NCBI): domain Eukaryota; kingdom Viridiplantae; phylum Streptophyta; class Pinopsida; order Pinales; family Pinaceae; genus Pinus; species Pinus taeda. The sequence continues at coordinate 7,063 of APFE030691051.1, read as the reverse complement.
AGGAGAGAATGGGAGAGAGGAAGAACGAGAGAGAGGACTTGAGAGAGAGGAGGAGAGAGGGATGGAGAGAGGAGGAGAGAGGGAGGAATAAAAGGATGGAATTGGAGGGGGAGATATGGAGGGAAGAAGAAATACATAGAGAGTGAGAAGTGGAGAGAGAGAGAGGGAGTGACAAGGGAGAGATGGAGAGAGTATGTGTATGTTTGGGGGTGAGATAAAGAGACAAATAAGGAGAGATAGAGAGAATGGGGGAGAGAAGGAGAGAGGGAGGGAAAGAGAGATGGAGTTGGATGGGGAGAGACAGGGAGGTAAGAATAAATAAATAGAGAGAGAAAGTGGAGAGAGAGAGGTAGAGTGATAAGGAAGATGGAGAAAGAGGTAGAGAGGACATCGGGAGGGAAGAGAGATAGAAGTAGGGGTTAGGGAGAGAAGGGGAATAGAGAGAGAGAAAGAGAGAGAGAGAGAGAGAGAGAGATAGATTGGAGAAAGATAATGTATGCTTTGGGGGTGATACAGAGAGACACAGGGAGATAGAGATATAGATGGAAGGTGAAGAAAGGGGAGAAGAGAGAGATGGAGAGAGGGAAGGAGGGACAAAGATATTGATAGATATGGAATAAGAGAGCGTGTGTAATTGGGGGGGTGAGATAGAGAGACAAAGAAGGAGAGATGGAGGGATATATATATATATATATATATATATATATATATATATATATATATATATATATAATATATATATATATATATATATATAGATGCAGGGGGGAGAGAGGGATGAATATTTCTTGCACTAAATGAATTGATTTCAATGTATATGATGATTTATAATCCTATTTGATTGCTTGCACTAAATGCATTGATTTTAGTGTAGATGTTGATTCCTAATGATATTTGATTGCTTTTACTCTAGATTCATTGATTTCAAAGTAGATGATTTCTAATCCTATTTGGTTGCCTCCACTAAATGCATTGATTTTAGTGTAGATGGCGATTTCTAGTCCTATTTAGTTGCTTGCACTAGATGCATTAATTTTAATGTAGATGTTGACTTCTAATAATATTTTATTGCTTGTGCTAGATGCATTGATTTCAATGTAGATGATTTCTAATCCTATCTGATTTCTTACACTAAATGCATTAATTTCAGTGTAGATGGTGATTTCTAATCTTATTTGATTGCTTGCACTAGATGCATTGATTTTAGTGTAGATGTTGGTTTCTAATCCTATTTTCTTACTTGCACTAGAAGCATTAATAGTGAAAATTCCTACACTGAAGGAACCCCTACTGCAACAATATGAATCTACTTCACCTACTTGATTTTAAATTACCATCAAGTTATTCTTTTGAATGCCGAAGAAAATTACTTGTGCAACCTACACTAATTTTATATTTGATCTCATGAAACAGAAATAGAGAAAAGAACAAGATACATAGGACACACTTGTTTTTGGACACAATAGTCCCCAGAAAAACCCAATGTGGGAAAACCAGTGCAACATTTCTGAGGGTTTATTATTATGTAGTAGAAATAACTGAATACAAATCTAGGATGTTCATCTAGAAATCCATTACAGAGAAAATGTTGGCAGAAAATTTGAGTGAGTTTTACCTCACTTCACCTGACAGAATTCTGGTTGATCTGGCACAAAATTGGCTAACCCCATCTATTTTTGTGTTGGCTTTGTGCCAACACTGTGTCACCTATTTTCCCTCTGCGTCAGCTCTCCTGGCAGTTCTGGTAGTTCCCGGTGGTTCCAGTAGTTCCCGAAAATTATGGCAATTCTCGACAGTTCCAACTGTTTCGAAAATTTTGGATTCTGCGTGACAGACATATTTTCTGCTCTGAGTTGACACTTTTGGCTTTGGGTAAGGACACCGTGGGTCTAGACTAGTCCAATGTCATCTCTCTCAGCTATTGTGTTGCCTCTTTACAAAATCTCTCCGCCTCTATGTTATGTATTTTCCGAAAAGTCCTTCTCCTGGATTCTCTCTGCTCTTCGGTTGCAAGATCTCCCCAATTGATTTTCCTCCTTAGAACTTCTCACCTACGATAATCAATTTCCTCAATCTCTTTGTGTGTTTCCAAATGAACCCCAAGCCTCCATTTTATACTTTTCATGTGGAGACTTCAACGGTCGAGATTAAGTCTCTAATCAACAACTAAGATAAAACATGACTTGATCTGCCTTCTAGATCATTCTCACCCATATTTTGATTAATACCCATTAATATTTTAATTTCCCTAAGTTTAGACTTAGGAACTCCATTAAAAATATTAATTATTTTAATAAAATACAATTCGTGTGGAATTTTACCAAACAGTTTCTGGTTTCTTTAAAACTCATGTTCCTTAGTCTCTCCACCAATTTTCAAGGCTATTGAACTTTTGATGCTAACACAAACTAACACACCTTATTAGCGAGGAAAATTCTCTAGCAATAATTTCCACCTGCATGCTGCTTTATTTCTGATGTAGCTCCTTTTTGCACTATTGCTGCCACCAACGCTGTGATGCTACAACCAATGTATTGTTGCCTATGACACTTCCACTACCATTGTTGCATTTGTACTACAACTCCCTGTTACACAAAAATATCGTCACCTTGATTATTTGCAGTCGGTGTAGGTCTATCACCACCTATACCAGCTTCCTAAGCAAGTCTCAAACCTCAGCTCTTCAAAACAAGCTTTAGAAATGAG
>APFE030691048.1:47216-70660 GCA_000404065.3 Pinus taeda | reverse complement strand
AAATTCGAATTTGAAGTCTTTGTGAGCATGCACATGATTTCCTCCACTGATTGAGGGAATAAGTATGAGTTCTATAATGAGAGAATAAGTTGACTTAGTTCTAACTAGTCAAGTCCAATTAGATTATTTTAACAAGTTGTTAAAATAATAAAATATAGTTGGTTAATGCTTGCATGCATGTGACAACTATTATTTTAGATAATTGAGGATTCACTCATGGATAATTATTGCATGTCAGTTCTGTCAGAGACTTAGTTGAGATCAGATGTGGGACAGTGTACTATCAGATGCTTGGATATTTCTAGTAAGTATTCCTTGCATGGAGAAGGATCTATTATAGGAGATTGGAGGACTTGTGGCCTGTATATTGAGGCCTAGGTTGTCCATGATTTTCATCTTTTGATTGAAGATCAACAAAGTACAGAGAGAGCAAGATAGCTTTTGAGCTGATTCTTTTTGTATTGTGAAGAGGATTTCCACTTGATTGATAATACATGGTTGGGGTTTTATGTTGGTTCTTTCCCTTGATATATCTTGTGTTATGTGTGATTATTTCTCTTGATTAGTTATGCATGTTTCTACTTGATGTTGCTCATGAATTCGATTATGCTTCCGCCTAATGTTTTGTAGAAGTAGAACAAGTATTATGCTTTAGGACATTGCATATATTGGTTTGTTCTACAAGTGAAATTTCTACATGGTATCATAGCTAGCTGATTTGTAGAAAAATTCCATATGGTATCAAGCAAGAACAGTATACTAAGAGGAGATTTCAAAGTTTTGAGTTTTGGGCTGAGAGTTTTCAGAGTAGATATGAAAATTTCTATACAAAATTTTCATAAATAAATAGCAGATTTGGATTCCTTGTGGTAAAATACCCAAAATCAAAAAAAAAAATGGTTGAATCAGAGTTCAGATGAGGGAGATATCGTTGATCTAAAATCAGCTATTTTTCTAGAAAATTTCGTGACAGTGGGAAAGTGGAAATAGATTGGTGTGCTAGCCAAGAACCTATATGCACTTTAGGTACAAGATGCATCCAAAGCCTTGAGGAGCAAGGCAAAGGTTAGATACTTGGTGGTTGAGAGGGAGAGTAAATTACCTCTCAACATGCAGAGCCAGAAGAAGTCTCAGACGATTGTGGAGGAGCCATGATTGGTGCATTAGCACTTTTCAAGAAGTTGTGGGCAGCACACGGTGGAAGCTGAGTGGAGATCAAGTGAGAATCTGCTCAGCAGAGAGCTCCAGTAGGGGGAAACTTCGAGCAAGTGGGAAAGGGATCACATGCATCCATACCTCCGGTAGGAATGGGGCGATATAGAGTGATCGTCCCAAGGAGGAGGGGCAGGATCCTTGAGGTACCCAACCTCTTGGATGAGGCCTTGCTATAGGATCCCTGATGTGGAGTAGCATGAACTGACTAATTGGGTAGAGACAAATGCAGATGGAGTGGCAGAGAGAGCTACAGTACGGGGAATCCCAGGACAACGCATAGCTAGCAGGTTGCAGCAATGCGAGAGGCACAAGTGTTTTTCACAATGCTAGGTGGCACAGAGAGGTGTGAAATGGTGCAAGATGCATGGAGATGTTGCAGTAGTGCAGATGTCAGAGAGGGAGCACTCGTCAACAGTAGGTAGAGCTTCAACATCAGAGTATGTTTCTAGACCAACAGAGTGGTCAGTTGGGAGTGTTTTTGTTCCAAGTGTTGTTGTACCAAGTGGACCGGGTAGATGTGTTGCATGCAGAACATTCTAGAGTTACAAGATCAGGTTCGAGAGGAAGCATTTCTCATTGAGAGGGAGTGTTGAAAAATGTGCAACAAGAAATGTTAAATTTAGAATGTGCTAAAAATAGACCTGCTAAAAATAGGATGTCTAAAAATAGCAGTTTGGCTAGTGAGGTCATTGGTTACATTGGGTGAGAGGTGAAATTGCTAAAAATAGAAAGTCTAAAAATAGCATTTCCGGGTCCCTTCCTATTTATAGCAATCACTAGTCTATCTATAGGAAGTAAAATTAATTTTGGTCTTAAAAACAGTTGGAAATATTAACTAATTATTTCAGTTGAGCTAATTAGTTAAGGAAATTTGAATTTGAAGCCTTTATGAGCATGCACATGAGTTGTCCCACTGATTGAGGAATTTATCCTTAATTTCCTCCACTGATTGAGGGAATAAGTATGAGTTCTATAATGAGAGAATCAGTTGACTTAGTTCTAACTAGTCAAGTCCAGTTAGATTATTTTAACAAGTTGTTAAAATAATAATGCTTGCATGCATGTGACAGCTATCATTTTAGATAACTGAGGATTCACTCATGGATAACTGTTGCATGTCAGTTCTGTTAGAGACCTAGTTAAGATCAGATGTGGGACAGTGTACTATCAGTGCTTGGATATTTCTAGTAAGTATTCCTTGCATGGAGAAGGATCTATTATAGGAGATTGGAGGACTTGTGGCCTATATATTGAGGCCTATGTAGTCCATGATTTTTATCTTCTGATTGAAGATCATCAGAGTACAGAGAGAGCGGGATAGCTTTTGAGTTGATTCTTTTTGTATTGTGAAGAGGATTTCCACTTGATTTATAATACATGGTTGGGGTTTTATGCTAGTGCTTTCCCCTGGATATATCTTGTGTTATGTGTGATTATTTTTCTTGATCAATTATGCATGTTTCTACTTGATGTTGCTGAATTCGATTATGCTTCTACTTAATGTTTTGTAGAAGTAGAACAAGTATTATGCTTTAGGACATTGCATATATTGGTTTGTTCTACAGGTGAAATTTTTGCATGGTATCAGAGCTAGCTTATTTGTAGAAAAATTATACATCTGACACTCAGGGTTCTACAAGGTTGCAAGTAGGTATCCCTCCTTCCCATGTGTAGACATCATCAGTTGGATTGTCTCACATACAAATGAATAGAATATGACATTGCGCAATGTTAGCCGGTAGAATCCTTCCACCTTCATGGAAGAAGACTTTCAACAAATGTATCACTTTCCTGATCCGGCGAAGTGCATGGGTTCACTCTTCTCTGCCACTTATAGCTATGTTAACATAAGAGACATTGTCAAGTGCTAGGTGAAAGAGCCATCAAAGTTTCATCAAAAACCCACCCATGTTTATAATACAAAGTCCCTCAGGAAGGCTTACCAGTTCTGGATCATCTTCGCTTACATAATATATGGTTAAGAGAGCATGGAAACATTTCGTGAATGGAGGGTAGTCTTACTAGACCAGTTGGTGAGTGATGGGAGCCCATTCAACTGGTTGGATATGTTGGCTCAAAAATTGAAGTCTCATGTAGCTAAGGCTAGGAATTCTCCCAAGAATGAGCAAGCAAGGTTCTAGATGTCCACTGGATGCAGTTTGTGCGCAGTGACACCATGAAAGACTACTGTGAACATCTATTGCAAGTTTCTTTTTGACTATTGTTATCGAGGAGTAATGGGAAGGCTAACTGACCACTTTATCATCCCTCTATCCAAGCTTATATTTGAACAAGATCCACCTTGCATGTTTGGAGAAGCAATGGAAGTGATAATAGACATTGCAGACTGGTATGCCTCACTAGATGGCACCTTCATCATTTTTTTTGTCGGAGAGAAGCCTCCACTTGTTTCCAAGGTATGCCACTGACAAACTAATCATGCAAGAAGTATCATACCACCTTGCTATAAGGTTGTTAGCGACACTGCATAGGAAGAAGGAACCATGGCCCACTCTTCCTTTATTGTTTAGATTATACGAGATTAAGAACTTTAAATATGCATATAGCAAGGCTAAGGACATAGTGAAATTCGATTTTGACACCAAGGACTTTAATACATATGATCCCCACGATATTTGCAAGGACCATTGTACGAGAGTTTACTTTCCATAGATTAGCGGGGCATTTCATTGGCTAGAGGAGGATCCTTAGAGGTACTTCTACAATGCCTCTAGACTTAATTGACCAGTTAGTGTAGCAAGCCCTTTGAAGGATACTCCATAAACAACAACAAATCTAAAAGAAACAAAAACAGCAACAGAAGGTAGCAATCCAATGTAGGACAAGGGAAAGAGGAATATTGCTGACAATCAAGAAGGACAACAAAGCTGCAAAATGAAGACAGACAACTTTAGAAAGCAAAGAGGGAGAAACAGATGAAGAGAGAAGAATGGAGGAAGAGAGAAAAGAAGAGGTTGCCGGAAGAAGAACTGAAGCTGCATGAAATGGAGAAGAAGCCGAAGGAAGAACTGGAGTTGAGGAGTAGACAACGAGAGGAGCAGCAGAAGCGGGAAGAAGAACAAAGGCAAGATGCGATGATGGAGGAAAAAACGTCGATACATGTTGAAGAGTTGGAACAACCAACAACTAAGGAGGAAGGTAAACAGATGCAAGATCGGGAGATTTCGTAGGATATTGAGCAATTGATTGAAGTGAAAGACATGTAGTTGGAATAGGAGTCGCAACATGAAGATGTTGACCTGATGTTGAGAGAAACACAGGTCATCCCTCAATCTACACCACCTCCATTAGTAGATCTAGCCCTGAGCGAGCAAGGAGATTTTGTTCTCCTTGATGATGATCTGGTCATGGATGTGTACAATCTATCATTCGATTAGTTTCAGAAGAGGATTGTGCAGGCACAGAGGTATCAATTTTCAGATCATCGTGCATCACCTACATTCATTAAGGAAAGGGTGATAATGTTGGACACCAGGAAGCATCCAACGTCCATTGCCGAAGACAACCTAGCCTATGCAGAAGCAACAAGCTCAAATGTTCAGTATCTGATGGCCGAGAATGAGAAAATGGAAAAGAATGTTTAGGCTACCAGGAAAGAGGGAGAACAACTCTGAGAAACAGCATAGAATGTAGTTTCCACATTAGGGGAGATGAGGAAAACAATACTTGCTAAAGTATTAGCACTTGGAGAAACCATGCAGAAGCTCTATGACGGATTTTCCACCATGCATAAAGAATTTGTCTGTGTGCATGGCCTACAACAATGGAGCAAAGAGTTTGTTAAAACTCTCAAAAATATACATGTTGCCATCATCTATGTACAAGAGGGGACAATGTGGTACAAAGGGGCCTCGCTTGACTTAGTGAATAATATGAAGCCACAGGTAGATTTGGAGAAAGCGAAGGTCTAAATGTTGATTCAAAACAATGAGAAGCTAGCCTCATTCATCGATAGCACACATGGCTCATATGTGCAGTTTTATAGTAGTTTTGATGTCTTAGTGAGAACACACTAGATCTCATCAATCGATTCCCTCACTAATGTTAAACCCAAGAACCAAGTCCGGAAGGATATCGATGAGTACTTGGAGCAGCTAAGAAAAGAAGCCATGAAGGAAGACTTGGAGTTGAAGGCACACAACATGCAGAAGTACATCAGTGGTCCTGTCAAGGTCAAGACAATGTTACTCATTCTTTAGAATGACTTGGATACAGGTTCCAAGATTTTGTACCTGTATGCTATGGAGGTTAGAGTCTACTTCTAGAAAGACATTCTTAAGGAGTTTGGGGACACCATCAAATAGTACAAGTGGAGGTGTTGAGTTGGACTTCCCCAAAAATCTAGAATCATAGTGTTGTGTCTTGTTAGGTTGTCTCTACCCTATTTTGTATTATATGGGTACATGTGGAAAATGTAATATTATTTGTAATTATGTTGTAATTTAAATTACAAGTGTCAATATTGGAATATAAAAAGTCACCACGTAATGTATTGTGTCATTTTGTGAATAAGTTGAAGAGTCATGAGGGTAGTCCAAAGGTCACAAAGGGGAGTTGAAGAGTCATCCCCTCTTGTTATAAATAAAACCTCATAACTCATGTAACAGGCTTTTGGGAGCCAAGATTTTGGCTAGGCTTCGGCTTAGAAAGAGCTTGGGAGTGTTTTGAAGAGCCTTGGATTCTCCATAGCATAGAGTGATTATACTTCTTTGGAGGAGCACATGTTCTTGAGTGTAATGTTCCACTATTGGGGCTAGTGGTCATCAATGGTGTATGTATGGATGAACTTTCACTTATAATAATAAAATCAGAGCCATCATGTTTCATTTATATGTTGTTACTATAGTAGGACTATTCTTGTTGTATTGGAAATGTATGTTATTTAACTTATGCATATGCTTATGAGATATTTTTTTTGCATTTGTACGAATCTTGTTGAATGTGTGTTGTTGGATAAACTCATCACTTTAACTTGTGGACTATTTCGCATATTATCTTGTGATGTCATTTCACTCGTGTTTTCCTTTCAAGTTGCGTACTATTTATAAGATTCCATGGGGGGCACTTCCTTTTCCCTTTGTGTGTGGGAACCTTCATGCATCACACTTGACTCTCCATAGGGTCACACACTTGCTCTCACCCAAAGTTATCATACTTTCCTCTACGTGTTTCCGTCATCAAGGCATTACATTACCACCCACTGTTAGGACTCCTACTCGAAATAGTGTGAGGTCTAGTTGGGACTTCATATGAAGGAGATCCCCTAAATGTTGGCAGGTCCAACACCATCAATAGTTAGGTGTAATCAATCTAAATGGTGGTAGTCTTCCTAATGATAAGAAATCCATAGACCTTACACATTGACTACTAGTGAAATATCAAGTGATTACTTACAGGAAGTAGTAGAGAATTTCTCAGCAATGGAAATGTTGCAAGCTATACATGTGGATGCAACAATAGAGAATTGAAGAAACAACCTGTCATCAGATAATTGATGTATTAAAGGATGAAAATTTTGATAAAAGGATATACCAGTCTTACATGTGTAAAATTGGTGGTAATTTAGGAATGAAAGCATCAAAAGATAGACATTTGGGGTGGTAAAGGAACATAAAACAACAAAATCTTTGTCGACCATGCACATGGATGGATACTAGGGAATCAGGGAAAAGGCTCATTATAGGTTAGAACACACAAGGACATGGGAAACCTTGTTAACCCCACATGTGGATGATCAATAGTGAGTCAAAGAATCAGGGAGTCAATATCTCAAGCGATACTAAGGAGAAGTCCTAGAATAGAGAATGGCCACTGAGCTAATAGATGGATAGTTGATGGAACATTGGATCCAAAGGTAAAATAATTGATAGCTATATTGTTCTCCATTAAAGTTCTTGGAGATGAAAATAAAAAAAGAATGGAAGAGTACCATAGAGGTAACAAAGTATCACATTAAAAAATGAAATCTAGGAGCTTGCATGTTAGTTTACAAATCAAACATAAACTAAAAATTAAAAAAGTACTACTCACAAAAATGTAGATTTTGCAAACTTTTATTGGGTGTAATGATGCTTAAAAACCACCTCATGCATAAAATCCTCCCACATGTCTCGAACATCCAATGACAAAATTCAATATAAGTTTTCATATGTGGCTTAGAAACTAGGGTGCTCCTCAAATAAAATAAGGTAGTCAACTTCCATGTCATTTAACCTTGTCTAACCACTTCATAAGACTCATCCTAAAATGCCTCATAAAACTCCCACATGTGGTCGAATAAGGAATAATCATGCATATGTATGAGTAAGGAATCCAAATATGAAATGGGTACATATTTGAGTGGTTTATGTGTCATCATCTGATACATTATCATAGATCCCAATGTGGTGACATATCTGAATGAAGTACAAGGATCCTACGAAAAATGGCATGAATCCCAATGTCAGTAGATATGTCCAAAAGAATCTACATAACATTGAAATTTAGCATCATAGAACTCAAGACATGGTACACAAATTTCATTGCAAGGCAACCACTTGTAGTGGTAGTCCAACTTCTTGGTGTACCATTAGGTGGTATACCATTAGTTATTTCTTCTAATATAACATAATACATTTTAGTTTTAATATTTTCCTAAGTTTTACCATGGGGAAACAATAATTAAACCTTATACATGTATCAAGTCCTATGATAATGTGTATTTACCAAGTCCATAAGTGAAAGGTAGGTGATGTGATGAAAAATTATGAAGGAAGAAGGGATAAATGTCATGCAATGATCCTCAAAGTAATGTAATGGTGTATATGTCTTATATTTTTTGTCATCTAGCTTCAAAACATAGGAAATTATATATATATAAGCCACTCAAAGATGGAGCTTAACATTGAGTTGCATTTCCTTGATACTATTTATTAATACCCCTTTTACCTTTTTATTTAAGTGTTTATTTCATTGAAAAAATATTCCCTTTTTCTTGGTATATTCATATACAAGCATGGAAATTCACTCAAGATTTACATTTTTTAGGAATTAAAATTTATTAACTCTCCACTTCTTAGCCTTTTGGCTTCAAAGAGTTAGGTTTTTCTTAATTTATATATTTCCAGTCATATTTGCTAAGTCAAACATGAAAGGATATAGCTTTTTATGGCTTGGATGGAGTGAAAGGGGAAAGTATAAAGTGTTAAGGGTGGTTGGGACATGGAAGATGCTACTTTGACCAGTTTCCAAATAATTCAAACTAACATAAGGAATGAAAACATTCCTAAAGGAAAACCATGTCCCCTATGGTACTATGTTCCAACTAATAAAAGTATAATGTTATGTAGTGTAATTGGATCTCATTTAGTGTTTACCACTTTCATGGCATGACTCACATCCAAGTAAGAAAACCAATCAATGTAACATTGAACAGAGCATGTGAAAACTAAAATATACCATTCATAAGTGTATATACCAATCTAAGAAGTGAGGGTGGAGAATAAAACATGACAACCAAGTTAGAAAAATCATGTCTAAAGAATAAATTGTGAGAACTATTTGTGCTTTGAGAGTGTGAAAAAAGCTCATGCAATCAAAAACATAAGTCCCTTATGAGGGTTCCTATAAGTTAGCTACCCCTTAAGGGATAACATTTGGTTCCCACTTATTGACATCCACTCTATGCAATAGTGCATGAGAACTATAGAATATATTTAGTACTTGTGATCTACACATCATCTAACTTGAGAAAAACATCAACAAAGGTGAATCTATCACTCTAAAAGAATAAAATACTACTTTTCAAGAAATAATGTTTTTTCTAAAGTAAATCCTTGAAATAGAGAGTGAAAGACACTACAATTAAAGTAATCTCAGGAACAATAAAAATGCATCAATCAACCAATCAAGAAGTGCAGCAAAGGAAACACACATATGAGTAAATAAAATGCAATAAAAGAAATCAAACATTCTAAAATACTTCTCAAGATAGATTATTCTTTCCTGACCCTACTAGCTAACTAAGAGCTATGACTACTAGGTGAAGTCATAAATTTAGTGCAAAAAATTGATGAGGTCATCATCAAATTGAGATATTCTCTAATATTCAGTTATAAACCAAAATAAAGACACATTAAAAACCAAATGGGCTTGAGGTAGAATTTCCAATGCTCCTAGGATTAGAACCATAATAGGCTCAAATTCATGAAGAACAAGGCCTAAATTTTTCCAAGTTTTGTTACCACTTCCATATGTTGCATCCATCCAACGATTACTAAGGCTAACATTCTCTTAATCATTAGAATGCATTAACCTATTGACTTTGTTTGTAAAACGATTGAGGAAAATGGGTTATGAAGGTGCATTAGGGGAATGTTTAAGTCTAAAATGGACCTCCTAAAGAAAATAATAAAATAATGGTTAAAATAATAAAATAAGAGATGAATTTTTAAAGGAAAAGAAGAAAAATATTGTTTTAATAGTATTTTTTATTTATCTCCTTATAGGTTTGCTCAAGTGTCAAGCATAGGAACACATTGTATGTTGAATCACATCCAACAAGTATCCACTCTACATGATTTTGGGTAGACCCACATTGAAAAAAAAATGAAAATACATGAAAAAAATGTGTTTCTTCTTGTGGGATCTAGAATTAAATTCCACATCGAATTGGTAACTACACTTGAGTAAACCTATACGGAGATAAGCTAAAAATACAATAAAAAAAATTAGTTTTCTTCTTTTCCCTCCAAAAATATTTACCTCTAGGGATGACATCGTCATCTTGAATCTTATAGGTTCTTTTAAAGTTGAATTGTTAGTGAAATTTTTGTGTTGAGGCCCATCTTTTACCTCAAAATTTCCCTAATGGTTGCAGTTGGGTTCCACATGGAAATGCTTGACTTCTAAGTTCCCATGTGACTTTATTCAAAGTTAAAGGAGATAAATTTTGAAACTACCATGGATATTCCATTGGATAGTTCATCATAATAAATCTGATAAAAATAGACTAAAATCTATACTATGAGGGTTAATTTCATTAGATTTCATATTTATTAATTACTATTTTCTACTTATGCATGTAATACAAAGAAATGAAAACAATAGAGAATAGTAAAACACAATCACACACAAACCATAATGAACACACATTATTCTCTATAAAACCCTTATGGGAGAAAACCGAGTTGGAAGGCGAGGCTTCTTTGCACACTTTCATCTAGAAATGGAACTAATACAGGTACAAAGGAGAAGCCACTCTCTATGGAGTCACATTATACCTATGGAATAATAAGCTAATACAAAACACTAACTCCCTTTTTTATTCTCTCTCACTCTCACTCCCACTTCAATATTTTTTACTCTATTATGGAACAAGATCTAATCAAAATGAATGAAACCCATTTTCCTTCTAGTGGCTCGATTATAAAATAGCTTCATAGCCAACTAAGGTTCATTTTTTACTTCTGCACTTCTCAACTAGAATTGAAAATTTGACCCTTCTAGAGTCTCCTTATAATTTCCCACGTGGCTTTCCCATTTTTCATGAGTAGTGGGGACTAACGTGGAATCCTATCAAACCATGGTGGTCAAACATAGTGGGTCAAATTTCAATAGGCATAATTTTTTCATAGGAACTCCAATTGATGTGATTCATGGATCATTGGAGAGGGATTTAAGTGTAGAATAATGTCACAAGGTCTAACACTTAAGTATGAAAGGTTTATCCAGGAAAAATTATTTAAGGCCTCGACATGACCCTCAAAGGTTTTAGACCCCAATTCTCCAAACTGGGTTCCACTGATAAAATTGCTCCTATAAGTTGATTATTCCAATTTCCCCTCTAATATCATTGAGGTAGATGAAAAAAATTATAATGATCCAATCTAGATCACGCCTCCCATGTTTGGGATGATTTTGGTCCCCATAAGCTATAACTAAATGAGGTGAGGAAGTTTTTCCTTTACCTTCTCCCTGGAGTACCATTGAGCCTTGCCTGGAAGTTTTCCTTTTAACCCAATTTGCTAAAGATCATGTACCCTTATCTTGTAGATCTAGACCTCTTATGGAAAATTGTTTCCTATATCAACCCTACTTAGGCATCTAGATTTAACTCCTCTATGGAAGGTAAGACCTACTCCACTTCATAATATAACATTGAATTCTCATAGAATTTTAGATTATCTACATTCAATAATGAGTATATGCACATATATGGGGGTGGACTAAGTCTATAGGAATTATTTCACACCTTTTCTATTGCCTCAAAAGGACCATATTGCAGAACCTATATTTTCCCACAAGGACTAGTAGCCTCTCCTTATTCAATTGTAATAATAATCTATCTCCCACTCTAACTAAACTCTTTGTCATGTGTTGATCATGCCTAGACTTATACTTTCCCTATGACTTATACAATGTCTAATATACTTGCAAATGGCTTGATTTTGTTAACAAATTATTCTTCTCTAAAAACATCCTCCGTGAGATCCTCCCTCACTCCTTCTTGTTATCCATATACAAAATCCAAGGGTGAAGGTGGAAAATATCCAAAACAAGTTTCAGATGGGGGATTACCAGTGGAAATTTGGACTCCCTATTATAAGAGTGTTGTATATACATTAGATTTCCATCTTAGATATTTGAATTCTTTTGATTGTAACACCTTGAAGAAATATGCACCAAATTCCTATTGACTACTTTTTCCCCCATCTTTCTGTGGATGGAATGTTGTAGAAATATTTCACTTCATGTCCATCTTCTCCCACATTGCAATCCAAAATGAACTGAGAAATATAGTATCTTTTTGTAGCGGCTACAATCACCCTCCAAAATTTTGTCTTAGATTCATTTTGGAGCCTCCCTACTAACCATTCTTAGTGGCATGTATTGCACTGCCCAAGTACTTATTCTTTCAGTTGAGTTTCTTTGGCTTAACAACTTGCATTCACTAACTTTTTTGTGTTTCACCCACAATCTGACCTCCCATGACTTGGTCCCAAACTGGTTCTTATGCTAACTTGGAAAACTATGCAACACTAGAGGGAAACCAGTCTTGCTCTTTGTAATTGTGCAGTGCATCCTAGTAGCCAACACTGCTCTGGAGAATTGCATGGAGGAGGCAGGCTTACTTTCCCAAGAAAACTGTGTAGAGAAGCCCATCACTGGGCTTGCTCTCAAAATTTGCACAGTTCTAACTGGCATCCCTGGCTTCAGTCCAGAAATTGCATAGAGCTTGAGGGGGAGCTAGAGCCACTCAGCCCAAAAAATGCGCAGAAGTCATCCCATGGCTTGTTGACCATTACATGTGCTCATAGGTTGATCGGTTCCCTCCAGGATTGTGAAATATTACCTTGCATGCATGGGAATTTTTTCCTGGAAAAGAAAAAATAAAAAAACATCCTTAGATTTTAGGGATCCATTTTTGGCGGCTAGGAGTTACATGCAAAATCCGTTTTAGAAACCTCCCGCCAAGTGTCACTTTTTCCTATATTTTTGGCATGCGAGTCATAAGCCTCAATATTTCCAAAACTATTTATTCGACACCTCAGAGCTCATTATTCACTTAGATCTTGGAGGTCTGACATTCCCAATGCATCTAAGACCCTTCATCACACTCATCATAGCTTTTTCTAAGTAAGTCCTCTTTTCATGTCTTTCGTTGCTTTTTTGTCGCCTTTTTACATTTTGGTTTGTGTGAATGTTGTTTGCTTGGTTTTATTGAATGCTTTTTTATTTTTTGATGCATTTTAGCTTGTAGAAGTGGTTTCAAGTTTTGCATTTCATTTCCTTGTTATTGCATGAATGACACTATTTCTGCACTAATGGTCACCGTTGCGGCAACTCAATTCACACACTTCATGGTTTTCCTATCTTACTGAATCATGCACTTACTAATTGTATGAATATTTATTCACTCATCTATGTACCATCTTTTCACATGCATTCAGTCCTTACTAATTTTCAGTCACCCATCGGTAGGTCTGAGCTGCCTTGGCCCGGACCTTTCCTTGCCCGGCTTGCACTGCTCATTTATAAGATGGAAGGCCCTACCTTGCTCTGAGGATTTATGTAGATCCTACCTCACATTGGCTTCCTAGGTTATGCTCTGTGCATTTTTGAGAGGCAATGCCTTAGTTGGCCCCTCGGATTGCGCAGTGCAATTTCCCGGGTAGCAGTCATGCTGACTAAAACTATGCATTGTGCAGTTCTAGTCCTTAGTATGCCAAGATATATTTTTCTCTGCATAGTTTCAATAGTCAGCTATCTCATTAGAAGCATGGAATTTTCTTTGCACAGTGCCAACAGTCAATCTGCCAGCCTCTCCCAGAGAAAACTGTGCAATTTTCCCAAGCGGTCACCTAGATGTGTTGCATGTCAATCCTCGAGTTGCTTTTTTTTCAACTAAAATTTTTATTTCCATGAAAATTTATCTATCTCTAGGTATCAAAGGTGTTCATCGGTCTCTCAGCAGTACAAGGATAATGGATTCCAAGATAACAGGGTCAAAGGACACCATTGAGAGTACAACTAGAGATGTGTTCGAGCAAGTGTCTGTGATCTTGCCCATCTATGAAGATACTAATATGTTCATAGACAAGGAGATCAAGATCACATGCCAAGACATCAATGACATCATTTTAGGCACCTTTGAGGAGAATATGGAGGACCGTACAGTCTATTTCAACATGCACAAGTTTGGCTTGTACCAGGTTGCATGCAGGTATCCCACATTTCCATGCACGGTCATGATCCAGTTGATTGTCTCGCACACTAATCCAGAGACAATGATACTGAGCAATGTCAATGGAAGAAAAAATTCTACCTTCGGGGCAGAGAACTTGCAGGAGATGTATCACTTTCCACAGCCGGTGAACAAAATGGTTGCACTCTTCACCAATCCCATCAGTAAGGAGAACTCAAGAGACATCTTGAAGAGCTGGGTAAGAGATTCATCTAAGTTTAGGACGACACCCAACTAGGTATACAAGACAAAGACATTGTGGAAGGCTTATCAATTCTTGGTCATCTTCACATCCCGCTTATATGGCCAAGAGAGTACAGAGACCTTCCCTCTAAGTTGGGTGATTGTGTTAGATCAGTGGGCAAATGAAGGAAGACTTTCAACTATTCTGACATGTTGGATATCCAGATAAAGGGGCAAGTAACAAATTCCCATCATCCACCCAAGGGTCAGTAAGAAAATATCTTCATGTCTGCCTACATTCTTGATGCAATCTGTGCCTGTCAACAGTTCCCAAGCTTAGGTTGGGCATGGACACCTTCAGAACCCTTTTTGCACATCTATTGCAGGTTGTTCTCTAAGTGCAGCTTCCATGGAGTAATACTACAACTATCAAACCACTTCGTCACCCCAGTGTATAGGATGATATTTGAGTAGGATCTGCCTTGCATATCACAGGAATCGATGGAGGCATTGGTTAACATAGTAGATTGGTATGCCTTGCCCCTTAGTACCTTCATCCAGATGTACAACACTGAGAAGGCTCCACATGTGTTACCGAAGTTTTCCATGGACAAGTTGGTCATGCAAGAATTTTCATACCACATCTCGACAGGGTTGTGAGCAAGAATGCACAGGAACAAGAAGGTACCTTGGCCCGATATTCCTTTACGGATCGAGTTGTATGATATCCAGAGTCTCAATCATGTTGAGGCTAAGACGTATAAATTCAAGAGATTCAGCTTCGACACTAGAAGTTTCAATCCATAATATGACCTGCACTGCATAGTGAAGGACCATTGTGCGAGAGTGTATCATCCTTGGATCCACAGGGCATGTCATTGGCCTAAGGAAGACCCATGGAGATACTTATATAACTCCTTAAGGCTCAATGAACCAATCAAAGTGGTTGTAGAATGTTTAGCAGCACACAAGGCAACAACACTTGACAAAGAAACAACATCATGAGCAAAAAAGAGTAGTAGACCTGTGCAAGACAAAGGCAAGAGGGAGATTGTCGACAATGTAGAGGTGGAGCAAAGCTACAAGCCAAAGGAAGATCCACTTGTAGAAAGAGCAGATTTGGAGATTGAAGCAAAGAGGAAACAACGCAAAAAAAATGATTGCACAAAGATAGAGGGAGAAGAAGAGACTGGAGGAGGCAGAGAAGAAGTTGTAGGAGGTAGAGAAACAATTATGGGAAGAACAAGAGTTGCACTAAAGGGAGAAGGAAGTGCAGTAGGAACAGGAACAACAAGAAACACAGTGTGCACACATTAAGGACACTATGCAAATACAGGTTAATGAATCAAAACAATTGGAAGATAGCAAACAGGGTGAGAAATCACAGAAGCAGGAATTTGCTCAAGACATTGAATATATATTGGAATAGATGGAAATGGATGTGGTTCAGCTAGAGAAAGATCAGGATACATACCTCATGCACAAGGACCCAAAGCTCACTCCACCAGATTCACCAGATATGGGAGTAGAGCAAGTCCCAAATGATCAAGGAGACACTGAATTCCTTGAGGACAATTCGAAAGCAGATGCACATAATATATCCTTTTACGAGTCAAAACACAGAGTTGTGCAGACACACAAAGTGTCCACTCTGGATGTCCATGAATCTCCTGCGCAATTTCGAGAACGGGTGATCATGTCTGATGTGCACAGACATCCAACTGCATTGGCTGATTCTACAAAGGCCAATGCTGACACCACCAGCTCAAGTGTGAGATTATTGATAGTTGAGAATGAGCACATGGCTAAGGAATTGCAAGCGGCCAAGCAGAGAGAAGATCAAGCTACAACATTTTCCATAACAAAGTCGAAGAAATAGATACTTGATGAAGTATCGTCTCTTAAGACATTCATGTGGAAGTTGTACTTCAGGTTCGTCACCATGCATAAGTCAGTTTTCCATCTCAATGGTTGGTCGTAGAACTATGCTAGGAGAGCACACATATTCACAGACATACACACTGTTGTCGATCACATGCGGATATGGACAATGAGGTACAAGGGAGCCTCATTGTCTTTTCCAAATATGATGAAGCCAAAGGCAATGGAGTTGAAAGCACACATTTGGAGTTAGATCCAGAACTATGAGGAACTCCCACAACTCATCACCAGTTTGTAGGCTTCACATGAACATGTGTTCAGGAGCATGGATGTCATTGTGCGCACGCATAAGATCCCATCCATTGATACACTCACTGAAGTGAAATAAAAGGATCAATTCCGACTAGAGATGGACATGTACTTCGAGCAGTTGATGCACATAACCACCAGCGTAGATTTGTAGATGAGCATAGACACCATGCACAAGTATGTCTCTGATATGGCTGCACTCTAGACTATGATGTGCATGCTACATGATGAGCTGGATAGAGGTGTCAAATCAGTGTACCCAAATGATATGGAGGCAAGAGTTCACTTTTAGAAGGATGTCACCACGGAGTACACATACACCATAGCAGAATACCAAGCTTGGCATCAGTTCACCAACGATCATCAAGAGGATGTTGATGAGTTAGTCTTCCCATAGTTGTATGAGTCTCAGTGATGTGTTGTATGGATTACTCAAACTCATTTTTGTCTCACATGGATACATGTGCAAATTTTATTATAAACATGTTATAAAGTGAAAGACCAAGTGTCAATAGTAGAATGTAAACAGCCATGTGTAAGTTGAAGAGTCATGATGGTAGCTCAAGAGTCACAAAGGGGAATGTTAAGGGTCACCGCACCCTTTTCTATATATAGAAACTCATAACTCATTGTAGAGGATTTTGGGAGCCAAGCCTTTGATAGGTATAACTTAGAGAAATCTTGGAGTGTATTGTAACGAGCCTTGGCTTCTCCACAGTGCAGAGTGAGTACATCTCCTTGGAGGAGTAGGTGATAGTGATAGTAACATTCCACTATTGGGGCTAGTGGTTGTCATGGTTGTATGTATGATTGGATATTTCAATCTTTTAATATAACAGAGCCAGCATGTTTCATGCATGTATTATTATTGTAGTTCGACTATTCTTGTTACTCTAACAATATCTATAGTTGTAACTTACGCATGTATGTATGGACAATTTTGTATATGTTTGTATGAATCTTATCGAAGTGTGTTGTGGGTTTAACTCATCACTTTGGATTGTCAACTATTCTACTTTCCATCTTGTGATGTGTTTCAGCTCGTGTGTTCTCTTTCAAGCTGCATACTATTACATGCTTCTAAGGGGCGCACTAATCTCCCCTTCTGTGTGTTAGATCCTTTCCATTCATCTTCCTTGACTTGCTACAATGTCATACCCTTTCTTCCAACAAGTAAATCTTTATTACCTCTGCACGCAATCGCAGTCAAGGCGATACCGTACTACCCACTGTTGGGACTCCTACTCCAAACGATCTGAGGTCTATTTGGGACTTCTTAATGGGGAGATCCCATGACATGTTGGCGGGTCCAGCGCCATCAACATATCCCTATCTAAAATGATGTGCCTTGGTATCCCAAAGTGCACCCATACATGTTTAAAGAACACATTTTTTGCTTCTTTCCCTTTGATAATATTTTTATAAGGCACAAAAGTGTGCATCTTGATGAACCTATGAACTACCATGAATAGGTAGTCATGTCCTTTCCAATTTTTTGGTGACCCTACCATAAATTCCATGGAAATTATTTCCCAAGGATGAGTGAGTACATGTAAGGGATGGTCTATACCTGGTTTTCTATCATTATGCTTGTTGGCACCACAAAGCATACATCCTCTAATTAACCTAGCTACATCTTCTTGTATTCTAGGCTAGTACACATACTTCTATAATTTGGTCATATCTTCTCTACACCAAAACTCCCTACAACCTTGGAGGTGTAGGCCTCTCTAATTAGATACAATTTCTCACATTTAGGAACACAAAGCTTCTCTAGCCTATAAAGTAACCCATTCTAGAGATGATACTCAATTATGTGACATCCATCATCATCTGCATGACTTTGGATCAATAATAGAGGATGAGGATGCCTCTATTATGGCTCTATAATAGTACTCATCCTTTATATATGCATCACGAGTGAAAGGATCCATATGCAAAAGAGTTGCCAAAGTTGTAATTTTTATGTGGGTAGCCTTGAAAGCATGTCAACCAACCTATTTTTACTTCCCTTCTTATACTTGATTACTAAATGAAACTATTGTAAGAACCCCTTCCACATATAGTGTCTTTCCTATTATGGCTTACTTTCGGTGTGCAGGTACTGTAGTAGTTGGTGTTATATGTTGATGATGGTACCCTTTCCCATTAAATGTTGTTTCCACTTTCTAACAACTTGTACCAAGGCATAGAGTCCCTTTTCATAGGTAGGGTAGTTGAGAATAGCACCATAAAATACTTCGAAATGGTAGCACTTATACCTTCCTCCCTATTTGAAGAATTCCCCCATGGCATACCCACTTGCATTTGTCTCCACTTCAAAGGGTTTCTACAAGTTTGGTAATTTGAATTAGCGATTGGTTGATTTTCCTTTTCAACTCTTAAAACGCCTTCTACTGACCCTTCCCCCACTAGAAACTCTTTTCATTCACCGTTATTTCATGGTGTTACAACTACTGCTAAAAATGAAGTTATGAATTTCCTTAGGTATTGTGCTACTCTAACAAAAGCCCTAACTTCAGAGACATTTGTAGGCATTGTCCACTTCATTTATCCTCCATATATATAGGATCTATCTTGATCTTCCCTCCGCCAATCACATAGACTAAATATACCAATGACTACTATGGAAACTCACATTTCTTGAGAGTTTCCAATAGTTGGTGCTTCTTCAATGTCCCTAGCACTTGCATCAAGTGTGAGATGTGTTCTCCCCAAGTACAACTGTAAACCAACATATCATTCAAATAAACAATAAAAAGTGAACCTAAATAAAGGAACAATATCTCATTCATTAATATCATGAGCGTAGCTGGCATATTGCATAGACCAAATGGCATGACCAACCATTCATAAAAACCTTTTTGGTTTTGAAGGTGGTGTTCCAAGAAACTTCTTTCTTTACTCAAGCCTGGTGATACCCTGACTTTAAATGCATCTTGATGAAATATTTTTCTTACTACATCTAATCCAATAGATCATCAATCATGGATAAGGGGTTCCTATCCTTGAACATAATCTTTTTTACAGTTATATAATCATTGCATGTTTTTCAAGTCCCATCCGTCTTTAGCAAAATTATAATGGGTGACCCATAAGGTGAGAAAATTGGTCGAATCACAGCACACTCTAATATTTGTTGTAACTCTTCTTCACTTTTACCACTTCCAAAACAAATTTTCTATATAGCCCAATGATTGGCAATGGAGTGTCCAAGAATAGTTGGATTTCATGCTCCACTTCTCTCTTCTGTGGTATCCATTTAGTATCCTGGAGCACTCCCATGTATTCTTGTAGCAACCCTTCTAGTTGATGTATTTGTTCTTTAGTACACCTTTCCATGGATGCATTTTCTCTTCTCAATATCACTAGGCTAATTTTCTGTTACATATAATAATACCTATTTCTTGCTAGAACTGATTAATTTTTTGGCTTGGTTGCCACTTACAAATGAAATTTTGGACTTGCCTTTGTGTGCATTGATGATGAATGATTTTTCACCCTTCATAAAGTGATGTCATTTGGATATCCACATAAATATTGTATCCCACATATACATTTAGGGACTCCCAAACACAAATCCATATACATCAAGTGGAGCTACTACATCCAATTCTACTTCATCAGTAAAATTAACATTGATAGGAAATTTTATCCTACACTATTTTGTTACCTTAATTTCTACACCCTTGTTTACCCATCCCAATGGATATGGGTTAGGATGGTATTGAACCTCCAATCCAAATTTTTCACTAGGTTTATTGCTATGATATTAGCTTATGAACTTGAGTCAAATAGGGCATTGATCTTGGTATTCTTGACCTATATCTTAACGTGGAAGAGCTTGGTCATCTTATTCTCTTCTTCATGTTGAAGGCTACTTGGGTTCACCTCCTTTTGCACTTAGGTATAGAAAATATTCTCATCCACATCGAAGCTTATTTCCACATGATTTCTTGAATATGTAGTAATACGATTATTTTTCTTCTCTTCCTTGTTCTAATTCTTCAAGTTCAACTTTGGATTCAATTTCTAGCACTTCTCCGCTGTGTGGCAATTAATGTTGCAATAATTACAATGATTTATAGTTTTCTTGCATTGATGAGTAGTATCTACTGTATTATTTTCCTCTTCTCTTGTCTACTTCTTCTTCCCTTACATGGAAGCTACTTCCTAGTGCTCTTTCTATTTTGAAAAACTTGACTACCATTTCTTTTTGCCTATGTTTTCCAGATGTTATGCCTACACACAAGCCTCATCCATCATCCTCGACTTGAAGAAATTCACCTACTTTCATTGATGGTTGTATAAACCCCCCGAAAACCTAAAGAGTACCTTTGGGCTCTTGGGAGAAATACCTAACATGATGGTCATATTCTTGAATTCAATCATGTACTCTTGTACACTCTTCCCTTGCCTCTACCTGAAGTAGTTTCTTCAAATCCATTGGTTGTATACATACCTGATAGGGTAGAATTGGGAATTTATGAGGGTTTGAAAGTATTTTGACTTAGTTACTGGGGGATCACTCTCTAGACTAAGTGTCTCCATATGGATTTCCCACCAGGTTAGGGGCATGTATCTTTAGCTTCAACCTAGAAAATTATATTTTCTACTCCTCATCCATGCTGTGAATGTTAACATATACTTCTAATTGTTGAGACTAGTGATTCAATTTTATGGAATCAATCTCATGTTGGTACAACATGTTGTTGACATTCACTTCCATCTTGAATAGGGATTATGAATGGTTGTTAACACTCAAACTTGGCTGCTCTTTTTCAAGTTCCTTCCTTGACTCCATTTTTAGGTCTTCATGTTTCCCCAATTTTCCCTTCAATCTGACCTTTGAGTTGGATCCTCCACTTTCTCTGATTCAAAGCTTATTTGCTAGAGTCACCATAAGGAGGTTCATATTGTAGGTGATATTCATGACCTATCCTTCCAACCTTAATAATCTCTCCACTACTAGATTAGGGTTATGTAAATATGTTTGTTGGCCATTGCTAGGATTTTATAACTTTATGTTAAACTTCTTCTTGGATCCCATGCAACATCCCACAAGATTCCCCAAGGAAACCTACTATGATACCAATATGATCTGTAAACTTTCATGGATATTCCATTGGATATTTTGTCACAATATATTTGATAAAAGGAAACTAAAAATATAGACTCTGAGGGTTAATTTCCTTAGATTCCATATTTATTAATTATTTTTTCTACTTATGCATGTAATAGATAAAAATATAGAAAATAAAGAAAAATAAAATATAATCACACACCAACCAAAATGAACACAATATATGCTCTAAGAAACCCTACAGGAAAAACCCAACTATAAGGTGAGGTTTCTCTTCTCATTTTTCCCGTTTGGAATAGAAATAAAGCAAGTACAAAGGAGAAGGCACTCTCCATGGAGTCATCTTAGACCTTTTCCCTAATAAGATATTATGAAACACTAACTTGCTCTTTTATACTCTCTCACTCCCACTCCCTTTTTTTCTTCTCTATTGTGGAATAAGATAAAATCAAAATTAATGGAACTCATTTTCCTT
This sequence comes from Pinus taeda, assembly GCA_000404065.3. NCBI lineage: Eukaryota > Viridiplantae > Streptophyta > Pinopsida > Pinales > Pinaceae > Pinus > Pinus taeda. The sequence goes on along the minus strand of APFE030691048.1, from coordinate 48,769 downwards.
CTAGTGGCCTATTTATAACATAGCCTGATAGCTAACTAGGGATCAAGTTTGACTCCTTCAACTCTTAGCTAGAGTTACAAATTTGACCCTTCTAGAGTCCTCTTCCAATTCCCCATGTCTCTAGCCCATTTTCCATGAGTAACGAGCACTAATGTGGCATCCTCTCAAACCATGGTGGTCAAGAATGGTAGGTCAACTTTCAAGAGGCATAAATTTTGCATACGAACCCTGATTGGCATGATGATTACACTGTTGAAAATATATTTGAGCGTAAAATAGTGTCATCGGGTGTAAAACTTAGGTGGGAAGGTTTTATCCAAAAAAAGGTGATTTAAGGCTTAAAAATTGCCCCAAAAGGTTTCAAACTCTAATTATCCAAATAGGATAATGTCAATAAAACTAATCCTACAAGTTGATTCCTTCAATTTTTCCACCAAGGTTGAGATATATGCAAAACAATATAATGCTCCAATCCAAATCAAGAGGAAAGCAATCACAAGTCAAAGAGAAAGAAAAAAATATGAAAGCAGTCATAGGTCAAGGTCATAATTTCTAAAACACAAGGTAATGGACACCCAACATCTATGACAACTTCCTCACAACTAACATTTTCCAAAAGACAGGGAAAATTTATTCCATCTTCTTCAAGGCTAGTATTAGTAGATATTTAAAAAATATCTAAGTTGGGATGTACATTATGTCCAAGTTTATCAATCTCATCTTCACCTTCATAGTCAATATCATAAATGGGGTCCACTTCAAAGTAAAATTATCTTATATCTCAATCATTTCTTCCGATGTGAATAAACTCATCAAGACCATTTCATGCTTCATGCCATGAAGGAAGGTCTATGAGTTCTTCTTTAAATTCCAAAATTCCAAAATTATCTGAGGATGAATCGTAGAGTTCAAAATTTTGAAAAGGGGAATAATTCATCACGTCACATGGATGGGAAACAAGGGTTTGGAAATCTAGGATTCCATCAAGGTAATCTTAAATGGTTGACCCATAAGGTTTTTCTTCATAAAATAATGCATTAACAAACTCTTCCCTTTCTACATTATTAAAGGATGAAACAAATATTTGGAGAAAGGTGCAAGTTTCTAAGTCATTGTCTTCAGATGGAGGCAAAATAAAAATTTAGTTGTTGTCATCATTGAGGTATGTCTTCTTAACATCATCATTAATTTCGCTCAACTTATCTTCCTTGATGGATTCATGACATATTTGATTTTCCTATTGATTCTTGTGATTTCCAATAAGGTCATGTTCTTCATGAAGTGAATCATTCCCAACATGTCCCCTAATTGATTTACCTTCATTTTCATATCCTTATTGTTCAATGGGATTATGAAGTACCTCCTATTGTTTACATATATTGTGATAAGACTCGTCATTTATAATTTCTTGTTCTTCCCTTAGTGATAAAGTGGAATCATCTTCTTCATGAGTTGTAACCATATAATCTTCTTGGAATCTAGAGTGTACATTAAAGTATTAATGGAAGCCTATATACTGCATTAATCATGGTATTTATTTAATTGATGATATA
>APFE030691048.1:34464-46914 GCA_000404065.3 Pinus taeda | reverse complement strand
CATCTATAACAATATATCCATTAACTTGAAGATGTTTCAAAGTATGAAATGGCTTAATTTTCCATTAAACATTATTTGAAAATATAAAGTGAAATAAACATTTAAAAATAAACAAAATACAATACAACATGATTTATGTGAAAATTTATCACACATTTTAGTGAAAATTAAACTTTGTAGAGAATGATCAAAACTGTAAAATACAACATCAAAACAAATAATTGAATTACTCTTAATTTTATATTTTCTATGTAATTATGCATTTTCATTAAATTTTTCATTTTATCATTTTATATGCTTGAACAAATTCTTAGGAATTAATTTGCCTATGGTGGAAAGAAAAAGGAAAAGAAAACCAACAAGTATTATGAGAAGGACAATATCAATTATGAGAAGGTAGTGCAAGAAGTAAACCCTAAAACGCTTCAATAAAAGGCCAAGGAATAGTCAATTATACTTAAGTTTCCATTAAGATTATCCACTTGTTTAAGCTTTTTAGTTGTTGTTATTATTATAATTTTTTAGCATCAATATTAAAACTTGTTTTGCATGTTGAACTTTTTCTTAAAAAAAAGTATTTTTTTTTTTAAAGCATCATTAACCTAATTTTGTGGTAATTGCTTAGAAATTAACAGTTTTATATTGTCTTATTTTATATTTTTATAATTAACAGAAAAAAATACACATCTTACTAGTGTAGAGAGGAGCTTCTCCATTAAAAATCATTTCATATAATTTCGTATAATTGTTTACTAATAAGAGTAGTTAATTAAATATGTTATCAATTAATGTATTAATTAGGTTATACTAACTAATCCTTTTGTCTTATTACATGCCATTAAATTATTTTAGTCATAAAGTAAGGATGAAATAAAGTATGCTAAAAGAATAATAATGAAACAATTCTAAAACTCTAGAAGCCTAGCCAATAGAACTATAATTATGCTTTTTAAAAAAACTATTATATGATTGAAGTTATTTTTCAATTAGTTGGCTTATTATTATATTATTTTATGCTTATGATCATGTGATTGATTTACAAAATAAAAGGTATTCTCCTATTTTTAAATTATATATATTTAATGCATCTCTAAAATGTTAAAAACCTTTATTTCATTGAATTCTTATTTTTTTTTATCATGTTATTACAAAGTTAAGGTGCGGAGGGAACTAATTATTATTTTATGAGATTCATTTGGTGATATGTTTATTTATTTTTCTTTACAATATGATATATAAGTTGGTTAAAATTTCCTGGTATGTTAGTGTATCATTTTTTATATAAACAAATATGGTTGAATTATGAATTAAAATTTAATAAGTATTTTATATATAGTCTTCGCGTTTTATATTGTAAAAATAATGAATACTCATATAAATATAAAATATATTAATAATCAATCTCATAATAAATATGAAGAATATTTTTTCAATTTCATATTAATAAAAGAAATTGAAATATTAATAAAACAATTAGACATATACTAATAATCTTTTTTTTGCTGAAGCGAGAGTTCCTTCTATTTCATTAAAACATAAAATATTTTACATAAATTACAACATTCCACAAGGCACTGTGGACCAAGGAAAATTTAATCTCTAACTATCAAAGGCATCGAGCCAAAGGCATAAACCCCCAATCCTACCAACATAACCTCAATACCCTCAGAAGACAGACAATGCTTAGGTCGTACGGTTAGAAGAAGATGCGAAACTCCACGATTCCCCCGCTAAACTGAACAGTTGGACTTACATATTTAATCATTGTCATCCATTCTCCTCGCTCGATCTAACGGCAAAGGAAGATATTGCAATACCAAGATGCTCGGCGCTTAACGACTAGGACCCACCAACATGCATGATCATTCCTGACCATAGATCTGCCTTGCAAAATCTGATGGCGGAGGATCATATTGCATGGGTCTAAATCCCCAAACATTAGTGTGCGATGAGGGCAGTATTCAGACCCTCCCCAATGCCACGTGTAGGTAGGTGAATGGAATCGCTTCCATTTCGAAAAACCCACTTCCCGCTTGAGAGGCTTGCGATAAACCAAATACCACCAAGGGAGTCGTTTTATATCCCGAGAAAGAAAATCGGGGGTATTCCTGTCGCCGAGAAAGCCAGGATTTCGACCCCTCGCATCCTATCCTCTACGCCTGTCCATGAACCCAAGAGACATGTTGTTCCTTCCCTTTAGTCGACCATCCGATAAACTGAGACAGTCGAGCAGCATCCACCTGGAGTCTCTGAGTTTGTATTTACTAGGGTTGTTGAGGCCGCCAAAGGCCTGCATCCTATCAAAGACTAGACTGTGAAAAAAATAACAAATCATAATGAAACCAAGTCATCTAGAACTCTCCTCCATGGCTCTGTTTCAAAACACCTCCCTATCTTCATCCGCCTGGTCGTGACAATGAGCCTTTAGTCTACACTAAGGCAACACTTGCCAACCCATCGAAACCCTGCTTTATGTACAGATCACTCCTTGATTGGCCAAAATATCTGCCAGTTTATTGGTCGTTCTATGCACATGGTTAAAACTTACTGTGCGAAGGCATTGGAGGTGACGCTGAATTCTTAGGAAAACCTGGATCAACCTCCAATGTTTTGAGACTTTTTCCAGCACCGTGCCACAACTAATTCTCTTGACCGAGTTAATGATTAACTTAGAATCAACTTCGATAATCACATTTTGGCAATTATCCTGCTTCAGAAAATCTAAACATTACTCCAGAGCCATTAATTCTACCATGTTGTTAGCGGCTCTTCCTAAATGGCAATGGAAGATGAAACAAATGTTTCCTTCTTCATCTCTTAATGCCCCTCCAAAGCCAGCAGTTCCCAGGTTGCCTTTTGAAGCCCCATCAATGTTGTATTTCAGAAAACCCTAAAGGGGAGGATGCCAGAAATCCTTCTCATTATCCATTTTCATTACCTTCCTTTCCAGGCCTCGAGGAATAAGCCCCTACATACCTAGCTGACTGAGAATCCTCATATCAACTTTTGAGGGTAGATTCTTAGGGGGATTTCACACTGTAGTGCCAACTGTCTCCTTATGCTGTGTTAAGATCTGCTCGAACAGGCGTTGGTAGGGACTCTTTTCATTTTTGAAGATTCTCTTATTCCTTTCTTTCCAGATATTCCAAATAATGAAGCTTGGCATAAGAGCCCATGCTGAGCCAAGAAATTCATACTCAGAAAAATTTCGTCTCCAATTGTTTAGGGTATTGATGATACTCCCTTTTTTCCTGTCGGTCTATTAGAAAATGGAGGGAAAGGTGTCCCATAACCTGGAGGTGAAAATGCAACTATTAAGAATATGTTCCATTGTCTCCTCTTGGGCTTCACAGAGCTGGCATCTAGAAGGCCCCAGAACACCCCTCTTTCGAATATTATCCCAAGTCAAAATTTTCTTATGATGAACCAGCCACATGAAGAGTTTAATCTTCATCCAACCTTGATGCCTCCATAGGTACTGCCAAATCCTATCTGAAACCTGTGAATCCAGCTCAAGGAGAATGTGTTTTACCTCGTTAAGATTAAACGTGCCCTCATTATTGTTACCCCATCTAAGTTGGTCCTACCCCCCTGTCACTAAAATCTTCCTTTGTTCCAACATTTTCATAAGAGCCTCAACTTTTGCTTTCAAGGGGCTATCATCCTTGTAATCAATGTTCCTCTAGGTTCTCCACTTTCCTGCACTGTTTGGCTAATCCCAAAAATATTTTACCTTAGATGACCCTTGAGTGTCTATCTCGTTTTTGAGGTCCAAAAAGTCCTCTCTTAACAATATAGGTTCTTGTTGCCATTTATCCTCCCAAAATAATGCTAGATCTCCCTCTCTGATTTCCCAGAAGCTCTTTTTTTGTACTAGGTCTCTATTCTCCCAGGCCTTATTCCAGATGTATGAGCTCTTTATGTTTCTAGACATCCTTATGAGATCATTATTTTTCCAAGAGCTGGCATATTTTTTTTCTAAATACTAGCCCACTGAGCCCTTGGTTCTTTAACCCAACGCCACCATAGTTTATCCCCTAAAACTTTGCTAAGAATCTCTGGATCATCCAATCCAAGACCCCCATGGTTTTTGGGTTTATAGATTTTTTCCCAGGATACTAAGGCCCATTTCTTTTTTTCCTCCCCCTTACCGCAAAGAAAATCTCTTTGGATGGTTCTAAATTGATGCAAGACTCCTTTTAGTGCTGGGAATACTGATATCATGAAAACTAGGATTGATTGAAGAACAGCCTTTGTAAGCACCAACCTACCAACCAAGTTTAAAGATCTGATGGTCCATTTCTTGATTTTATCCTGCATCTTATTAATCACCAGCTCCCATATGTTCTTGTGTAGAGGTTTAGCAGTTAGAGGAACTCCCAAATATTTTGAAGGGAGGACATCCCTTTGAAAGCCTAGAATTCTTGAGATATTCCTCTGAATAGCAATATTGGTGTTAAAGAAAAAAATTTAGATTTGGAGAGATTAACTTCCATACATGTAGCCATGGAAAATTCATTCAAGATTTGTCTATAATCTAGAGCTTCTTTGACCATAGGGATTCCCTGTAACATGGTATCATCAACAGATTGTCGATGAGTCAAGGCCTGTCCATTCTCAGATAGTTGTAGGCCCTTAATCTTACCAGCTTCTTTAGCATGCTTAATAGACCAACCAAGTCCTTCCATCATGAGGATGAAGAGAAAGGGAGAGAGCGGGTCTCACTACCTAAGGCCTCTGAAAGGAATAAAAGTCTCGAGGGGAGAACCATTAACCAATATTGAAAAGTTGGAGGATGTTACCAGGGCTATGACCCATCTAACCCAGTTATGATCAAACCCAAAAGCAATAATTACTTTCTTGATGTAGTTCTAGTTCAACTTATCATAGGCTTTGGCTAGGTCCAATTGCATGATCATTCCAGCCTTCCTAGTGCTGGTCAACGAGTGCACCACTTCATATGCTTGAATGATGTTATTGAGAATTTGTCTTCCTTCCACATAACCAGATTGTTCCACATAAACTAGCGTAGGAAGAAGAGGTTTGAGTCTATTGGCCACTACCTTGGATATTATCTTGTATACCACATTGCATAGAGCTATGGGTCTAAACCTATCTGGAGTTTGAGCATTGTCCTGTTTAGGGATCAGGGAGATGGAGGTATTGAGTACTTTCAAAATAGTTCTATTCATCCTAGAATCCTCCACTAAATGTCCTGTTTAACAATACTCCGACAAGCTTTAAAAAAATCCACATTGAAACCATCGGGGCCTAGCGCTTTTCCATTCTGCATATCGTTGAGGACCTCACTAACTTCCTCTTCAGTCATTGGCCTATTAAGGTTGAAATTATCCTCTCTAGACACCAACCTAGGTATATGTCTTGTTAAGTCCCTGATAAAATGCTCTCTGTATGAAATGGTTTCCTTTGCTATACCTCAAAAGTGCTGAACTAACACAGCTTCTATGTCCTCATGGGAGTTAAGAAGATTCCCTTCCACGTCCTTGATCGAAGAGATCCTATTGTGAGCTCTATTCGCCATGGTAGATCTGTGGAAAAATCTAGTGTTTCGTTCTCCTTCTTTTAGCCATTGAACTCTAGATTATTGTCTCCAAAATATTTCCTCTTGTTTACACAAATTCTCCCAATCTTGATGATGTTTGGCTGCTTGATCACTCCTGACTTTATCAAAGCCATCCGTGATAAGGCATTGGTTGAGTTCCTGCATTTTATCTTCAATAGATTTCTTTTCTACAAAAATATTTCCAAATTTAGTCTTGTTCCATTCTTTGAGCCTGAGCTTGATGTGCTTTAATCTTTTGTGAAGAAGGAACATTTTTGTACCCAGAATCTGCAAATCTTCTGACCACGAATTTTCAATATTGTTGATGAAATCTAGGTGGGTAAGCCAGATATTCTTAAATCTAAAAGGTCTATTTCTGGGGGTACGAATGCCCTGAACCTCCAGATGAACTAGCCAGTGATTTGAGCCTCCAAAGGGAAGAACTCTCACTATCATCTCCTTGTCTAAGAGCATGAGGTCCTCTGAGATAATGAATCTGTCTAACTTTGAGGCAACATGAGACTCTCTTCCTCTTTTATTGTTCCAAGTAAATGGACTATTGCTCGTATTAGTGTCAACTAGCTTCATATTATCTATAAAAGTTTGAAATGCTAAAGAGTCTTTGCTTAGAGTTCTGGTTCCCTCTTTTTTCTTCGAAAGTGATTTGATCATGTTGAAGTCCCCCCCATGATCCAAGGTATACCTACATGTCTATCTCTGAGATCCACAAGATAATCTAGAAACCTGAGTTTATCATCCATTCTTTGAGGGCCATAAACATTCGTGACCAAATAAGTATCGCTATCTCCCACAGGCTGAATAACCACTAATAAATAATTCCTAGATGCCTCAGCATCTATTATGCCAATATTTTGGGGTTTCCAAAGAGTGAGTATGCCTCCTGTTGTATTCTCTGCTTTGACTTCTAGAAACTCAAATCTATTTAGCCATTTTCCATGTATTTGTTTTATCTTTTGAATGGAACATTTAGTTTCTTGGATAAAGATCATATCCAAAGCTACTTGTTTCATTCTATTACTAAGTATTCTTTGTTTTCTTTTACTACCTAGACCCCTGATATTCCAAGATGTGAACTTGATAATTAAATATTTGTAAAGGAGTAGTTGGTTAGATCTTTCATCTTACCTGAATCTATCATTAGCTTTCCACATTCCATCAGTAGTTCATTCTGCTTTCTCCTACCTCTTTTCTTTCCTGGGTTTCTCGGTGCTAATCCTGGTGTAGTTTTCATAGTCTTCACACCTTCGTTACCCTTCTTTTCAATGTTATTTTGCCTCTCCAGCCCATTAGCCTGAGTTTTCCATATAAAAAGTTGTTGTACTTTATTGAACTCTTCTTGAGGTAACAAGTCTACCCCTCCCATGGTTCCCTGTTTCAAGAACCCTTCCAGATCTAGGTGTTCTCTGTCAAGAATCTCCTGTAGCTCGTAGTCCTCCAATTCCATCTCACTCTGGGGAATTTCCTGGTCCATCTCCAGTTCTGCATCACTCATCATAGTCTCTTTCTGTTTATTAATATCCTGTGTTTGTTCACGATTTTCATCTCTCCCCTTCTCCTCTGGACTATCTCCCATAGCCTGATCTACTTTTGTTATCGCTTCATCTTCTCCAAGTACTTGGAACCTGTTATGACTGGCCTGTTGCCCTTCATTTTGATGTTGCTTTGACCCCCTTTTGCCCCATTTTCCTCTATGTACCACTTTGTGAAAGCTTTCAGTGTCTTTCATTGTATTAGCTTTACTCCTTTTTTCTACTTTACTTAGAGGGCAATCTCCAAATAGGTGCCCTCAAAAAAATTCGTCAAAAACTTCCAAGATTACCTCATCTGGAAGAGCTCCAGAGAGATCCATCTCCACACATATTCTTGCAAAGGAAGTATATTTTCCCCTTTTGGTGGCCTCAGAAGCTTTGACAAAACGCCCTAATTTATTTTTGATGGCAGCTAACGATTGAGTTTGCTAGTAATCAAGAGGTAGAGAGTAGAGTCTAACCCAGATCGGGACTGAAGTAAAAATCTCATGCTCCGGGACAAAATTCATGATCCATGGCCTCATATAGAGGCCTGTTGCTACGTAGAAGTAGGGCCCTCCTTCAAATACTCTGTCTTTATCTTCAATATTTGTGAAGACCATAGTGAAGAATCCCTTTGACCCAAGATGTAGGTCTATGCTTCCTTTTGGTTTCCAATGGTATTTAATCCATGTCTGTAAAGCTTTTTCAATGGGCCATAATCCCATGAATTTACAAATGATAGCATATCTCCGCATGTGGTCCCTGTGTGCCTATAGAGCAGGATCATTTAATACTACTCTGGGTGTGATCTTAGCTTTGGGTTTACATGGTCCCTTTTGTGCTTTGTCTTTTGTTCCTTGTTCCTTGCCTTCTTCCTCATTATCCTTTGTGCTATCATTCTCCCTTGTTTTGGTACCATCTAGCTCCTTTTCAATGTTCCTTTTCCCTTCTTTTGAAGTACCTCTGTCATTTTCTATTGGTTTCTTACCTCTACTAGCCACAACCTACTTGTAGGAGGGAGTGGAGCTCCCTCCTTTGCGCCCTTCCATGGAGATCAACCCCTGCAAAAGTCTAGAAACCCTAGCTATTCGCTCGCCGCCATCGCTGCCAAAAAATATTCACTGTATAATTCAGACATATACTAATAATGAATCTCATCAATATTTATAATATTTTTGCATTTTCATATTGTAAAATGAATTGAATATTAATATACAAATTAGACATATACTATAATCAATCTCATCAATATTTATAATATTTTATTAAGTCCATGGGGTGATTTGGTGCCTTATTAAGGCACTCTTAAATGTTAAGTCACCGGTTTAGTCCCTCTCCTATTTGAGTGTTATTCTTGGACATGACCATGATGTAGCTTCACGAATGCCAAACTTACAAAAAAATATTTTACTAAACATAAATTTCCATTATATATATATATATATATATATAATTGTTATTCACATAATAATAATAATAATAAAAATAATATGAAACCGAAAAGTCTTTTTATACCATTTTTTTGGTAAGCTTCATAAATATCATTATATTATTGGTAATTGTTATTACATTGATAGCTTATTTCTACCAGGGTCCCATATTCCCAATAGTGAAGACAAAATTCACCATTCCTATTAGTAAAGACCTTAGATACCAAAATTAACTTCCCAAAGGCTTGTTCAAAAAACTTACAAAGGATCGATCTAGGGAGACATGGCTACTCATATATAGTTACATTGCATGAGTGTATTATGAGTAAACCATACAAAAAGCCAATGCTTGAAAATAACATACTAAGAAACCATCATGATGAAATGAACACATAAAAACTAGTAGTAACATGTTTGTTAAAGGAGATGAAAAAAACCATGAGAAATTGTTAATTCAATATGAAAATTGGAGAGAGTGGATTGGAATTGCCTTGGGGTGAGATCCCTGCTGGAACGTTCATGACTATGTCAAATTGTAACAAGAAAAGGCTTCACTTGACTTGTGCCTTCATCAAATGGAGAAATTTGAATTTCACATCAACATGATGACTTGAGTTGTAGTTAACAGGAGTGGCAGGGCCAAGTCACCTAGTTAAGTCAGTCAATTCAAGTTTGTTGGAAAGATGTAGAGTTATGCATGAATTGATTGCTAAGATGTAGCAATCGAGTAGTAAAACTCAGTTAGCTGAGCTCTAGTCATGAATAGAGTCAGTATGAGTTTAGTTGAGTAGTTGTAATTTTTGTTAACCCACTAATCTCTCAGTTAACTAGTAAATTTACTAAAAATAGTCCTAGTCATGCATGTAATTGGAATTTCCTAGATGAGTGGAGGGAAAAGGCATAATTGTATTTATTGTTGTATATTGTTGTGTACAGAGCTTGCATGTAGTAGGTAAGGAATTATATTGGGATTACGCAAGAAAATAGGGGCTCTTCCTATTCTTTAGGAGCAGGAATTGCGAAAAGAAATAGGAGGAAGCGAGGGGCCTATTTTGCTAAGTATTGGCGAGAGCAGATTCAGGATGAGACCAATATTGTAATGCAGGTTGAGCTTCAAGGATTGAAGTTGTCATTGTAATAGATCATTTTTTTTCATCTGATATAATAAAAATAGAGGGGTTTTTCCCAATTGGGTTCCCCAGTAAAATATTATGTTCATTGTAATTGAATGATCACACGTGTTTCTATTGTATGTTTTCCTTTCTACAAATTGAGTAGAAGAAATTTGTGTCTATTGATCTCAATCTAATTTCATTAGCAACTGCAAATTTTGAGCTATTTCTATAAACTGTTAGTGCTTCATGTTACGTATCAGAACCAAAATCTAATTCTTACACCACAAAACACTCTAACAAAGTTAATTTGGCCATGACATCATCGAGATTGTATCTAATGTCACGAAGAATTTGCTTGATTTCCTCCTAACTACAAATAATTGATAATTGTCAACTTGTTTATCGTGGATGACCATGTGAAGCAAGGTTTCTAGTTGATGGTGCACAAACATTGAGTGGAGGAAATAGAGCCTCATCTTTTTGAATTTTCTTGGGTCAGGAGTCCACCTGAAGGTGTTGTTGCTGATCTTAGAGTCAAGAAAATATAGTCGATCCCCAAACTCCCTTGCCTCTAAGTGAATAATCCAATTCCTCACTTCAAGGGGAACCGAACCAAAGTGATAAGCCACTGATTCCCAACCAAACAGACGTCATGGATGAAGGAATATGTGCCTCAAGTGCCACCACGATGGTTGGGTAAACGTTGTCTGGGGCGATGTGTTAGCAGCGAGTAGGATTATGGACGAACAAGGGAGGGGCGAGCAGGAGACAACGACAATTGATAAGCAATGTTATAGAAGCAATGAGACTAAGGAGAGTGAGGGCATCATCGGCCATAGAAAGGAAGAGTAATCTATATTTCTAAAGAGAGTATGTCCCAAAATAGTGAAACTCATAATGGATTGCGCCTTCAACCTCCCAGGGGAGTAGATTTTGTAGAGGAAAAAGTGAATTTGTGACAGAAAACTTAGGTTAGCTTTGACTAGAACCTAACTCGTGAGTATATCAAAACCAGATTGAAAATGTACCAGGGTACCTAACGCGACAAACCAATACAAGACAACTCAAGGAAATGCCCTCAGAGACAATGATTTGGGGTGACGAAGTGGGTAACAAGTGACTAACTCAAAAGAGGGACTTATCGTTGTGTTGTGAAGAGACAACACAAAGAACAATGACACCTGCAGGGACCAGAGAGACTACAAAAGAGAGATGACACACATAAATGAGCAGATTAGAGACAAGAAACAAATTGTGATGTTAGGTAATGCATAGACAAGCCTTCATTCAAATATTTAAGCTCCCACCTTGGCATCGAGGAATAAAACGATAGTTGGGAACCTTCCACTTTCAAACAAGCAATGCTTAAAATCCGCCACCCTGAGACAAGGCTCATATATTTATAAAGGGTGAAAACATGAGGGGATCGAATAGGTGGGAGAGAAAAACTGAATGTGAAAAAGCCAATGAAAGACAAGACTTGTGTTTCATGGCACGCATGTTAACAAAGTCATTAAAACCCAAATCATGTACTCTTGGGTGGGATGTGCCTTTCTTATCTTAGAGTCATTGCACTCCATAAGAAATCCTCCTTGGGATAGTGAAGCCATAACAAACTACAATAGGTGGAAGAAGTAAACAAACAGAATGTCATACTCATACCCCTCTACCACCAAATGCTGACATTTAAAGCAATATGCTAAGGGTAGGTAAGCATGAGGTTGAGGGTGGTAAGGATGCCACGCCTGGATGGGATCTGGACAAGTGGAGAGCTTGGCTCTCATTTTCATGTTTGCCTTCTCCTTCACCATTCTAGTTGCAAGCATGTCAATCATATTACCTATTGCACTTGAGAACTTTAATACCACCCCATCGAGGAAATTATTTTCATACAATACTATAACCATATATACCACTTAGGCATTGTTATTAAAATACTCATAATATCAATATAACACAATACCATACCTATACTATACCTATGCTACTAATGTGTTACTAAAAAATTACTAAAAAACTTATTTTTGTACATTATTAATGGGAATCAACCTTTTTTTAACAACCACAAATATCAATATACAATGTTGTTTGGCTATATTCTTTTAATACAATTTATATCAAAATAAAGTACATTTTAAAATTGCATAATATATATTCTTTTAACACAATTTAATCAATTCATACTTTAATTGCAAAGACACTAATGCAATGTTATAAAATTGCATTAATTCATAAATATAAAATAATTTACAAAGGGTTAAAAAATTAACAACAACAATTCAATAAAAATTATATGAATAAAAATGATAAGTTATATAAATATTTATGATCCAAAAAACTAATTATTTAAATGGTAACTAAAATTATTATACAAATAAATTATATTAAATTAAAATAATGATATATTTTATTTTATTGATAATATTTATAATATTAATTATAATACAAATTACCATATTTTGTTCTAGACTTGAAACAGACAGTGCAAAAATGAAAACTGTGGAATATCCGAGTACTGAATCTCAAAACTATGCTACAGAAATCTAAAAAACATGATATAATACAAATTACCATACAAATTACAATGCATTTAAATATTTGCATTTAAATGATTTGTGTTGTCAAATTACACTAATTTCAACATCAAGACTTTAATAATGAAATATTCAACAATAATATTATTAACTAATATTCCATTTAAACTATGAATTATTATCATACTCAAAAGTAATATTATTAACTGATGTTCTATATCATTTATTGTGTTCAAGAACTGCACCATCAAATTATAACTTGAAACATCATTTTTT
>APFE030691048.1:0-26680 GCA_000404065.3 Pinus taeda | reverse complement strand
AATGCTAGCATCTTCTAAATTATAAATGTAAGACACCTCTCTAACAATTTAATTTTATATACTTTTCTCAATCTCTTTCCAAAAAGCTTGGATTCATGAATCTCCACACCCATTCTTTCCATTCATTTAAAACTTTTCCATACTTGTGTAATTTTTTGTTTCTTCAACTATAATCTAACTTAGAGTTATTAGTATACTTTAATAGGTAGGGTGGAGGGTTTTGGTACACTATAATGGGCATAATTCAAACTTAATTTCAAATCTAGGTCACTTAAGTATTACAATTTAATAATCTAGTTTTGAATTCCCTTATTAATCATTAAATTATTAATTATAATTAATTAAAATTTGAAAATGGTTTATTATGATGTAAATGGTATAATATTAAAAAAATTGAGATGCTCTGTTGTTTAACTAAAATAGGAATTAAAATTAATTATATATTATAAAATAGGGCTCAAATCCAATAGATATTGTAATTTAAGATTTCCAGCTATGTAGTTTATATAATATGATTATTTTCAGTGTTTTTCATGCATTGAATTTATTTATGTATTTAGAAATATATTTTGAATAATTAAAATTTATAACTTCACTCAGAATTGTATTGTTGGATTTATGCAAAAAGAAGAAGAAAAAAGCCAAAATGTAGAACCTTTAAACTACACTCATAGTTACAATAATCATATTTATTCATATTGTTGGTCTACTATCTATCCTCAAAGTCTTAATTCTCCTCCTTGATTTCTTTGTGTTTAGTTTGACATTTTCCACTTCAAATGCAAGAACTCTTAACATTTGTTTCTATTACTTCAACTTCTACTATGAACTTTTGTTCTCCCTTGTCCATTCCTTGTCACACACAATGATCATACACACTTTCAATCATGTCGTCATTCTTGTCAAATTCGTATGCAATCTTGATGACATTAATGGTTAATTCCTAGGGTGAGATCTAATTAAGGTGGAAATTGGTAGCCACCCACCTCTTTCATCGAGTCAACATGGTTCTCAATCTTGGAAATTTATTTTTATTAATAATTTTTAAATACCTAAACTTTTGAGGTTGTCTTTAGGCCTTAAATGATGCTTTTCGGCCATTTGGGGACTTAGGGTGTGCATAAGCTTACATGATCCTATCAACAAATCCACTTCTCGTTTAGATCTTTCCAACGAGCTATTGTGCACCCCAAATGGAGATGGTATGTAAAAGTTACACCTGTTGATTTTTCAGAGGATCTTCTTAACTGATAATTACTTCTGATGATTTCTTATATTAATCTTTTATTGCTTTCAAATTCATCATAAAGCGATTACACAAAATATCTTGACAGTAGAAATAATGCCAATAAGATCATAAAGAGACAACCAAGTAAGAAACACAAGACTTTATCGTGGGAAACCCCACATGAGGGTAAAAGCCAATAACCTTTCCGTTAGAGAAATCCTTAAGTTCAATAGAGATACATCTTAATCATAAACAAGTTCAAACTGACCAACAATATAGCTAGGTCAAACCTAGTCAACTACCCTTAGATCAACTCACAATGATGCCCAATTAACTCGGCTTAGATTGCTCTAGTAAGCCTAAATTTTGACCTTCTTCTATTTTAGGGAAGGATTGGTTTTGCTACCCAAATAAGCCCTAAAACTCTGCCATGGATCTACATCAGATTCAACATTTCTCTCTCCTTAAATTTGTCCCTTTTCTTCTGCTCAGATTTGTCTATTCTCCTTGCTTAGATGGTCTGAATTGCCTCCGTACAAATGATCATCAAACTACCTTTTGGAGGAGGTCGAAGCCTTTATTTATACTTTTCTTCCGAATGGGTGTGACCATAGGGGAAAGCCAACCTGACTTCTTGGAGGGCTGACTTTACAATTTGGAGGCAAATAACTACAATTTAAAAATCCAAAATTTCTCTTTTGAAGACAACTTCAAGAACATGTCTCACATTAATTATTTTGAGGGTTAACAATAAAATGACATGAAGAACATGTCATGCATTTTCATTATATATATTTCAAGAGCTAAAATATTAATTACGAAGGCCAACCATAACTACAAAAATTCAACAACACCCTCAAGAAGTCAATGTATTAACTAACCACCTCGGGGCTTGCAATTATTTAGGGTTAGTTTTTTTCCTCTTAAGGTTTATAATTTTATGTTAAAAGGTCATTTCTTAGCCTCTTGTAATCACATATGATCAATGATCATAGCTAATACCTCCTTCTTCAAAGACAATCCATTACTATTTTAGCCAGTTTGTATTACTCTACATTTTACAATCTTTTCATATTTCTTTCATATTCCTAAATTTCTTTTTGTATCTATAAAATCCAAATAAGTCGTATATAAGCAATTTTCTCTTTATTGTTTCTTAATGCATGTCCCCAACAAGGTCAAGGTACAGAGAGTCAAGTCTTGAGCTAGTTTCACTTGGGGAAAACCGCTTTCACTAGTCCAAGTGACCTCCCATGGTAGAAAAAAATAAAGATGATGAAATATGAGTGTCTTTAACTGTTTCTTGAGAACATTTCATGCAAAAAAGGAACTAAATGATGTAAAATTTCACCCATATCCTTGGATAACCACCTACAATAGCTAAGACATCTTCAACAAGCAACCATTTTAGATGTGCATCACCCTTCAGGGTACACATTAACTTTGATATTATTTTATTTGAAAGCTAGAAACATGTAGATGCTTTGGGGAAATAATTAAATTTGGTAGATGGTTGTTACTATGTGAAAAAATTGTTTGACATTAAAAAAGATCACTCATGCACCTTAAACACTTCTCCATGTTAAATATTGGTGGGAAGGATACTTGGAGATACATAGTAAAGATGAATATATGTGCATGCCCACTTGGAAAACCTTTATTGATGCCCTCAAGGATGAATTCTACCTTGTTTAAAACTATGATGATAAATACAATTTTGTGTCAAGAGAGAGATTAAAAAGTTAATGGAGTAACCAATATCTTCCATACCTTGGGCTCAAAGTTGGGTACAAAGACTCCAAGCGACACCTAGTATGAGGTAACACAATGGCCTACACTAGTGCATCCAAATAGAGATGGATTTCTTGGACACCTCCTCACTAGGATTTGCTTATCAATATGATATCAAAATTGAGTAAAAATTTAAGAAAAGGAATAAGTGGTATACAAGTTTTACAAATCCATTTCACTAAAAGCATTGTAAAGGTGGTCCTAACTCATAGAATAAAGGATATAACAAGGAGGACCGGCCCTAAGATAAGTAATCCAACTTGTAGGAAAATAAGGGTAATGGGAAGTCGAAGGACACTAGAAAGTGGTGTGAGTTCCACAAAACCCCTAGTATACCATTGATGAATGTTGCTCAAAATAGTCATTATTGGCCAAGCTTAAAAAAATTAATTGCTCTTTGGCATGGAATATAATTTATAGCAAGACAAGGGAAAACAAATAATTAACACAAAACTTGGTATTTCCATTGCAACTACAAATATCCAAGCATAAGAGTTAGACGAGTTTGAGAAAGGGGAAACCCTCTTCCATTAACAAATGTTGATGAAGGGGACTCAAGTACATTTAATTATTGATAATGGTAGCTAGAAGAACTTAATCTTAGCCAAGGTCATCAAGAGAATTGATTTGCCAATACATGTTATAGCCCTAAACATATACCATGAGTTGGTTGAGATAGGGACGATATATCAGTGTTAGCCAACAATGTTACTTATCCTATGGTAACAAGCCTTAAAAGGTGAGGTACAATGTGATGTTTCCCCACTCAATGTTTTTGATGCTCTTTTAGGAAATCTATATATGTGGAGATGTTATGCTATTTATAAGTCCAACCCCCATAGTGTTATTGTTAATTTATGAGGCTAGATTTACATAGTAATATAGGTAGTTTCAACTACTATTATCTCCTTGGTATTGAAAGATCCATGCTAAAGGTAATCTCTTAAATTGTAAAATTTTTCCTCTTCATGGTTCAATTAGAAGGTGAATGTAAGGTCATTGTGACTAGCACAGGTTCAATACAAGCCCTTTATACACAACAAAAGTGGGTGGAAAAGATTGCAGATGAATACAAAGATATATTTGCCTCACCTGCAAGGGTGCCTCTACAACACCAGGTCAAACATTCAATTTACTTGATATTTGGTTCTCATTTATCTAATGTCCCAATATATAGATAGTCTCTTCTAGAAAGGCCCAACAAACTGCTAAATTCATGAGCTCATCCATGTTGGACATTGGATACACCAATTCTCCCTTTGTGTTTTGTGACATGGACTAACTTCCTCTAATGTATCCTTATCTTCGATGATGCAATCATTGACTAACACCTACGGGTTTTGGTCTAACGACAATCATGATTCCCAACAACTAGTATCAGAGCATAGGTCATGAGTTTGATACACACTTAAGTCACACATGAGGGGGTGGGGTGTAGATTGTTCGACATTGGATAAAACAACACTCCCCATATGTTTTGTGACATGGACTAACTACATCTCATGGATCCTTATCTTTAGTGACGTGATCATTGATTAACACCTACCAGTTTTGGTATAATCACAATTGTGATTCCCAACAATCCAAAAGGGCCACATTTGACAAAAATTCTTATCTCATGAGAGCCCAATTGTACTAGTGTAGAAGAAGGATGGGACTTGGAGATTCCATATGCATTATAGATCATAAAAAAAATCACTTTGAAGAAGCAATACTCAATCCCCTATATCGATGATCTACTTGATAAAATTAATGGTGCCAGGTTCTTTCATAAGATTGATCTAAAGTCAGGCTACCACCATGTTTCAATTGAACATACTAATGTATGTAACATTACCTTAAAGTCTATAGAAAGCCTTTTTGAGTTGTTGATCATGTTTTTTGGCTTAATAACAATCCAACAACATTCATAAAGATGATGGGTAATATCTTGTAGCTCATCCATAAACCCTTTTGTGATTGTATATTTAGATGAAATCCTTATCTTTAGCAAAACTTGAATAAAACATTTATTACACATTCAACAAGCTTTCAACATATTATGATAACACAAATTATATACCAATCTAATAATTTTATTATTAAAATTAAAACTCAAATATAAATAAATCTTAAATTAGAAATCAAAATAAATAACTACAAAAAACATAAAACACAACTAATTTTCTTTATATAAATTTACAAATCAGTACCTTTCCGAGAAAGGTTACATCAACTTGGCTTCGTAAATATCCCACACATATTCCTTCAATTCATTTGAAGCTTTTTTGATACCTCGGTAATTTTTTGTCTCTTCAAATATATTGATGGCGATCCCGAGACGGTTGTGTGGCAAGACTTACATGGTAGCTGGCTCATCCTTGATCCTTCCTGCGCTGGTAGACACCAAGGTTTGGTGAGGATTTATGGCACCTTCTGTTCTCAATCAGAAGTCTTCCCTAGAAGTTATAAAAGAAGGAATAATCCGAGGTAACCACAAAACTAATCTTTTAGACTCGGGTTCTAGCCAACCTAAGTCCAGAGAGGGCTCTCTCTTTATAATTTAACTTTGTTTTGGGTGGGATTTTAGGCTAGTTTTTAATGCTCAAGAGGTTTTGATTTTGATTGGGTGGTAGACTTCTAGGAATAGATGGGCAGAGCAAGCATTTAGGCCATTGGGCTATGGAGTCAAGCAAAGACTGACTTAACCGAATCGGTTCAATTGCTAAAGGAGGAGTTCACAGGGTAGGCTAGCACAACAAAAAGCAAATCTGCAAGTTCAAATGGATGAGGTAGTCCCAACCAGGGTAAAAGGGAAATGAAGAATCCTTAAATCGAGATCAAGATGAAGAACAGAAGGAGATCAGTAGCAAAGAGCAACTAAGAATCCTTTACTATGGACCTAAGGGGGGAAACTACGGAAGTAAGGGAACAATTAAGAATTCCCAGACTAAGATAGTTTAATAGAAAATAGTGAGAAAATAAATAGTCAAGATAGAGAGCATTAAAGCTAATTCTGAAATATCATTCCTTGTTTACCATTCAGATTTTATAGAGAAACATGAGAATATTTATAAACATGAAAAGAAAACAATAATAAACATGAAGAGATAAAACTTATTTGATTTCCACTGTGCACAAGAGTCCTGTGAAATGTCTTTAACTTTATTTCATGATCCAGTAGCCAATCCAGACTTGATTACAGTAGATTTCTAGCTTGATATGGAATGTCTACAGAAATGTCTTTGAATCCACCCTATTTACTTCGAAATGTGAAGTATTTATACAAAAAATGTTACAAAATATCTAATAACAGTTTGTGAATTATTCTAGAAAATCAAAAATATCTTCAAGCATGAAGATAATGACAGATGGAAAATTGGTTCTTGCCGTCCCTTTTATTGTGATTGTGCTAGCTGTTGTAATTTGAATTTGGCTCTTTCAGTGGTTTGAGATATGTGTGGTGGAATTACTTTATATGTTTGACCTGCTGATACTCTTTATCTACTACACTTTGACCCTACTTCACCTATTTTACCTGGCTGCCATATGGATTTACTGTAGTAACTTTATAGTAAATCCATTAATTTTACCCACCATTCATCAACAGCCAATCCAAACTTGATTACAATAGCTTTCTAGCTTGACATGGAATGTATACAGAAATGTCTTTGAATCCACCTTATTTACTTCGAAATGTGAAGTATTTATACAAAAAATGTTACAAAATATCTAATAACAGTTTGGGAATTATTCTAGAAAATCAAAAATATCTTCAAGCATGAAGATAATGACAGATGGAAAATTGGTCTTGCTGTCCCTTTTTTTGTGATTGTGCTAGTTGTTGTAATTTGAATTTGGCTCTTTCAGTTGTTTGAGATATGTGTGTTGGAATTACTTTATTTGTTTGACCTACTGATACTCTTTACCTACTACACTTTGACCCTGTTTCACCTGTTTTACTTGGCTGCCATATGGATTTACTATAGTAACTTTATATTAAATCCATTAATTTTACCCACCATTCATCTTCAGGTAATTTCATCTTCAACATCTTTCTATATATCTCATCAGATTTAGTGTACTTGGAAAAATTTGGTTTGTTGACGAACAAGTGCTTTACTTCATGCTCTAGGAAGAATAGATTTTCCAGATTGTCATACAATACCTTTCCTGTGGGCAAAGCTTTTACCCCTGAAGTACTAGCTTGGTTGCTAGACAACTTGTTTAGTCTTTCTACGTAGTCATCTTGAGTCATAACCTTGTCATGAATACCCACAGGATTTGGGAGGCCTTTCTCCTTCAAAATACCAAACTTTGTCATGAATCTATCAATATCAGCTTGGATGTTTTGGCATTTCTTCTCAAGAGTGAGCATAAGGTTCCTTTTAGTAAGAATCTTCTTGATTTCTATGATGGTCCCTGTCATATCTTCTATGCCTAGTTCATCTAGCTGATACATGTTCTTGGTGTTCAAGAGTGTTATCAGTTGGTTGGCCTCTTCAGGCTTGTCTCCCAGCTCTTCTCTTATCTTGTGAATTTCTTCAGTGGCCACTTTCACCAGTTCGGTCTGTTCAAAAATTACTTGAATTAATGGCCAAACATCATTGACAGTGTCAATGATGTTGGCCTAGAGCATCTCCTTTATCTCTCCTAGTGGTTGTTGCAGTGTTAAGTCCTTTTCAAGGATTTTTATCCTTTCACCCATTCTTTGACTCTTTTGAGCTTCTTCTTTCTGTTGTATTTGTGCAAGTTTGCAATCAGTTTCCAAACTTGACAATTTTTCTCTAAGCCTTTTAAGCTCTATAGCCTGGATGGTCATTTCTTCCATGGATTTTACTAATTCATTTGTCTTCTCTGTGGATGTACCTACACTTGTGGATGTACCTGTGACTGGCGTGGCTATAGCTGGTAGATCTGTTGGTGCTAAGGAGGCAGTCAACGTAGAGGGTACTACTTTAGAGACTGTAGGAATGATTGTCTGTGGAGTGGTGGCCAACTCACTCTGTTTAGACTAAACTAGTTTTTCTATCTCTTTCTTAGTTTCTTTTAATTGCTCATTTAGCTTAAGGACTAAGTCCATAAGCTGCTCCTATTCCTTCTGGGTTTCTAGCACTTTAGCGGTTTGTGGATGATGCAAATGAGGGATTTTGAGCTGCCTTTTCAAGGCAGCTATGTCATCATTTTTCTTTTTGATTAGCCTTTCTGCAGCCTTTACATCCTTGAGATCACGCCCAAACTCTATTATTAAGTCCTCTAAGGACTTTATCTTGGTATCTTTGGACTGTGAAGAGGCGTTTTCTAGTTGGAATTCTGCTAATATATTATTCAACGAATTTTGTAGTTGATGTGCTGCAATGGCCTTGCTGGTCAATGTGGAATAGACCATTTCTCCAATCTATTTGTGTAATTCTATTTGGTTGATAGGATGTATATCCTTCGCCAGTACCTCAAAATCTGTCTTAGAGTAATCTGCTATAGCCCTGGGTTGTTGTATGGTAGGCTTCATGAAAGTCATTTACATCTTACCTTCTTTCACATCAAAGGCTAACATTAGCCTTTTTTTATTAGTGGGAGCTATTTTAAGGTATTGTGCATAGCTTTGGGCCTTCAACCTTTCATTTCTGGCCTTTATCTCTTTGTATTTCTCTTTAATGTCCTAGTCTTGGCCAGTTGTAGCCTTGAATGAGGATACTTCCACGCTCTGTTGCCTTTCCAACATTTGAGCTTGTGTAGTGGAAGGTTCTTGTGTACCTCTAGAGGAAGTGAGCTGCTTGCTCTCTGCCCTTTCTATACCTGTGGTTCTAGTTTTTTCCTCTATGAACTCTTGTTTTGAAAAATGATTTAACCTTTGCCTTTTGACATAAGTCTGTGCAACATGTCTACTAGAAGGAGTGGCTTCCTCCCTATCTCTTTTGGGATTATTTTCCTCATTTAGAGGAGTCTGTACAATAGGAGGAGTACTCATGATGTGTTTTGGCTGAGCTAGTTCTTTTGATATGTCTGGTTGCTCTAATTCTTCTTACTCTTGAGGTCCTTCTTCTGCTTGTTGCTCACTGTGTTCCTGTGTTTCCCTTTGAGAAAGGGGTTCTCCTGGCACCTGTACAAAAGAATATTCATCAAGTCTCCTTTCTAGATCAATCAACACATTATCAACATCTACTTTTGTGCTATCTCTGTCTACTAAAGTGTTCTCCACCCATTCTAGTTGATTGGCATATTGTTCTATCTTAGGAATCCTATGATGGATATAGGGAGAAAATTTGTTCTTTTGTCTTCTATTGCAAATGAAATCAAAAGGGTCATAACTCCATATGAAACTTTGTTTCATCCAGAGCCTTTTTAGGATTTCTTCTGCTTTTCTTCCTAATTCCCTACCATTGCATATGAAAGGGTCAAGTTGGTCTTTTATTATGAGTTGGGATTTCTTCTTGGCCTTCACAAAATGTACCTCATCTAATTTAATTATTTGCCTGCAGTACTCTAGAGAAAACAATCTCATGGGGAGGTATCTTGGTAGTTTGTAGGGTGCTAACTCATAGCCATATATTATGATTTCAGTGTGATTTTGGTACAAGTACTACTCTCCCACTCTGTATTGTTTGGACAACTGTAGGACCCTCCTGATATCTGCACTGATCCTGGGAGGAGGACTTCCTAACAATATAGTTGTAACTGGGTGCACAAAAAGATCTATGAAATCTGTATAAGTATATGAAGATTCATATTGGTGGATTAATGGGGTCCAGAAGACCATTGATATAGGGTTGCCTCTAGTATCAAGCTTTTGATGTGTAAATGGGAATTTATCAGCTTGATAGTACAGGAAAATATGATATCAAACTGATGAGTACTTGAATACTCTTTCATTGTCCATTATCACGAATTGATCATGCATTTTATCTGCAATGAATTTGGCATAATCAAACATGATGGCAGGGGGTTGTCCAGGAGTGTAAATGGACATGAAGGCTATAATAATCTCATAAAAAAACTCACTGGTAGTTCGGCCTAAAACACTAGATATCATTGCTATGATGTCTCGGCCAAGTTTAAAGAATATGGTCCACATGTATGGGGGAGGGTCCTTAGGAATGTATTTCTCTTCCCTAATGAAGGTTTGGAATAATTAAGTAAGATTGATGGAGGTGATTCTAGGGAATCTATCAAGTAGGTCTCCAACAGAAATGGGGGTCAGGTTTTTCCTTGGTTGATAATGCAGTATTTCATTGATGGATTCAACAGTGATGGTGAATAATATAGTATGGTCAGGAGTCATCACTGCTCTTTGGTTGGGACTATAGTTCATATGGCAATAGTGGACAATTTCAGCGAAGATATGAACTCTAGGGAATTGATACTTGGGCAAACCTGATTCCCAAAGACCTATTTTGTCTACATGGTTTAAGTACTAGTCTCTGTACCTGTAGTATAACTTCAGTGGGGATTCATGGACATAAGTGCCTTTTATTTGAAAGTCTTTGTCTACTAAATGGAGATGGTCTAAGTCTCGATGGGGAGTAGAAATTGGTAGGACATTCAACGCAACTAGAGCAGCCATCCTTGATTCTTGTGGATTCAAGAATGGGAAAAGGGTTTTTAGTTAAATTGGGGGCAAAGTGGTCCGGGGCAAAGTGGTCCAATTTAGAGTGGTTTTGGTTTGTTGGGAAATTGTTTTACTTAATTACTTAATAACTTAAAGCAATTGGGTAACAGGTTTTGGAATTAAATAGGGTTTCTCAATGAATTCGGGTAAATACTTGGTTTTGGCTCTGAATGGGTTGATGGGCGACTGTCCATGGTTTTCAGGAGGTGTATGTAACTAAAGAGTGGTCTGGAAGTTTAGCAGCTTTAGCAAGTTGGCAGTTGGACGTGGGTTGACGGTTACACGTACTCTGGCACTTCCATGGAGGTATGAGCATCTTTTTCATGATAAAACTAAAAACAATGAGTTTTTTTTGGTTTTATTTCTAAAGTCAACCAATTTGACGGGTACATGGGGAAAGGTATGTTTGGCATTGAGCGGGAGATGAGACGTTTTATCATCTAGCAGGAGGTGGTAAGCGGGTTTGGATCGCATCGCTTTTTGGGTTGGATTGGTTTCGGGGGGAGGTCACCCGATGCCATTTATTGGGTGACACGTAGCAGCGAAGCAAATAGTGAAACCACCCATATCGGGTGGGTAAAGGTGGGACTTCAGAGGCCACCCAATATGAGTGTTAACCATCAGATCAAATAGGGTCTAATCATATGGTGATCAGGTTGGAGTTTTGACATGAGGTTTAATGTAGGGGCCCAGCGGAGGTTTAAGAGTGGCGGGATTAAGTTAATCAGGGATTATGGTGTCGTTAGGGCATCGGGGACGATCCCATTGGCGGATGATTTGACTTGTAATTAACCACAGATTGATTAATTATGCCGGGTTTTATTCATAAAGTTTATGTTTCAAACATTCAGGGCAGGGTATTAATATAAGGGTTTTATTGATATATATACAAGAAGGGTTTATATTTCTTTTTGGGATTTAATACATATATAAGTGTTAGAAATTAATATGAAGATGGCTAAGAATGGGTTTTAATGCTAAGTGTAAAATGAATTCTTTGCAATTTTGTTTTTCCTTTTCACATGGAAAACATAGAAACTTAGGCTAAGTGTATATTTGTGGGTTTTAGTGAAAAAGGGATTTTATGGGGGTAATGGCTTTTCTTAAGGTTTTACCCTTAGAGAAGGGGGTTTATTAGGGGAAAGTTAGTTTCCCTAGGAAATTTATGTTTTTCATAAGGGAATGTATTTATTTGGGAATACAAGTGAATTTGAAGGGGGTGAATGCTTATGAGGGGACTTTTAGTACTTAATACCTATAAGTTATTGGGCCGAGGGTTGTCCCTCCAGAAGTCAGAGAAATGCTCTGAGCCCCTTTAACTTAAGATTTTAGGTATTTTAATACTTTTATTGGAAATTAATTAAGTGGCAAATGTAATGAATGAGGGAGGTTAATCAATTGACCTTGTGTACTTTGATAAATGCTCAATTTTCATCCATACATAGAACTTTGATGATATAGGTGAATAA
Organism: Pinus taeda; assembly: GCA_000404065.3. NCBI lineage: Eukaryota > Viridiplantae > Streptophyta > Pinopsida > Pinales > Pinaceae > Pinus > Pinus taeda. The sequence goes on along the minus strand of APFE030691048.1, from coordinate 14,607 downwards.
TATGATCTTATCTAATCAATCATCACAATTCTGCAACCATTCATCTACTTACCCACCTACTCATCCTACCATTTTTTTACTTCTCTTTATTAGGGTGCACTTAAGTTGGCAAACCCTTTATCAAAACTTTTCTTTTCTTTTACAAAAATAATCTATCTAAGTCTAACCTTATTACATCCAAGGGCTCAGATTAAACAACTAAGCTCCTTTTATTTACCCTACCTATCTACTTATCTACCAAGATTAAACATTTCGGTCAGATTTTATTCTCTATCTCTAAGCATAAAATTGAAAACATGAAATAGCAAAGTTTAAACATTTTGACCATCCATGGATTGTGGCAAAAGTGACAAGTTGCACATAATATTTATTCTGCATCAAAAGTAAATAGTAGTGGCATTTTGACTTGCACACTTTCATGGTCCTTTTTTCTTTCTTGGGGTTCACTTTTCATTCTTTTGACCTTTTTTTATTTTTTTTTTTCCTTTGATTTTTCTTTTAGGACATACCCTCTTTACATTTTCTAATTTTTTGATTTTTTTGAATATGGAAAACATTTGCAGAAAGCAAAGGTATGTACATATTACAGATTTGACCTCAGCCATTTAAAACTTATGACTCGTATTGGTATAGGAACATAATAATGGCTCCACTTGGGGATGACATTTCCGAGTGAAATGTCAAGAACTAGTAGATCAATGGCCTTCTGAATTACTATGATCTTACTTTGCAACTTTTCCCTTTTACTTTGCTGCATTATTGGTATTTATGACAGTGAAACTTTTGAAGCTTAGGACCTTCTCTTCGGGCTTCAACTTCAAAATTACCATCCAATCAACACTAAACATTTTCAAGAATAAAATATGTACAAGTGATTAGTGACATCAGTGACTAGGATCTATATAGTGCTTAAGCATTTGACCATTAAATGGTCCTCCTTCTATTTCTACACCATCCAATTCTTTGAGGAAAAAAGAATTATTACCACTAAAAGCATAATGATGCAAGGCCCTTTCCATAGGAAGTCAAACTTCCCATGTTTACCTTTATCCTCCCTTCTTGAGTCCCATTTCAAAACTTTATCTCCTAGGTAGAAATATTCTGCCTTAGTCCTTTTGTCAAAATCTTTCTTGATTCTCTCCTACACAACTTGGGATCTGATATACACTTCTTCCCTGGTCTGTTGTAAGTGAATTGTCTGGTTGATCCTCGTTTGAATATCATTTGGCTCAACCCGTACTTCTTGAAGCAACTTCATCGCTAGTGTTGCCAAGGAAGATGGGAAAACAACATCCATTCCATAGACTAGTTGATAAGGACTAGTACCAATGGATTTCTTTGTGGTCAACCTATCTGCCTACAAGGCATTACTGGCTTCTTGTTCCAGGTTTTCTCGTTATCTTCCAACAATTTTTTGATGATATTCACTAAGATCTTATTGGAAGACTCTGCTAGTATGTTTCCTTGGGGATAGTAGGTTGTGGAGTGACCAGGGTTATATGATATTGTTGCAGAAATCAATCATCCTCTTTGATTTAAAAGCTGTTGCATTGTGTTTGATGATTTTGGTTGGGAAACTGAATCTGGATAGAATATTGGCCTCAAGGAAACCTATTATGACAGTATCAGTAGCATGCCTTGAGGGTATGACTTCTATCCACTTTGCAAAATAACCTATAGTAGTCAAGATCCATCTATGTTGGGCAGAAAAGGGGGGATGGATTTCACCAATGAAGTTAAGAGCCCATTGTTGAAACACTACTTCAGTAGATATTCATTTCAAAGGTAATGGTAATAGTTTTCTTTTTCCTTCAAAAATATGGCATTTGTGACATGAGGTTACAAATTTATTTACATCAGAAAATAGAGTGGGCCAGTAAAAACCAGCTCTTAAGATCTTGTCAGTTGTGGTTTTCCAGTAAAGATGTGCCCCAAAGTCACCTGCATGAAACTCCTATAATAATTTGTCAGATTCTTCCTTTAACAAACAATTAAGAAGAGTGCCTTCATGATTTTTCTGAAATAAAGCATTGTCAATTATGCAAAACTTCAAAGATTTCATTTTTAAGAACCTACTTTTAGTCCTCAATAACTCAGGAGGAGATTGAAGATTTTGTAGAACGTATATAATGTCAGCATATCATGGTGATTCTATGAAGGCTTGGCTGATCTATGGAGTCGTTATCTCTTCTTCATTATCTAGTTCTGCAATAAAATTAATGTCTAGGGCCTGACAATTCGATTCAACGATAAGCTTGGCTAAACCTGGGCCTTTGATCAATTTTGTAGGTTTAATTTCTAAGTCATATTCTAATATAGTTGTTATCCACTGCCCTCTCTTTCCATCTGGTCCATCCTGTGTTAGGATGTTTTTGACAACGACATTGGGAACATAAGCTATTACATGAGAATATAGGATGTAAACTCTGAAATATTTGATGGCTTTGACTAGAGTAAAAGCTTGCTTTTCCATTATATTATACTTTAAAGGTGCATTTCTCAGGGCTTTGGTAAACAAGGTTATTGGTTTTTCAAAACCCTGATCATTTTTCTGTAGTAGGATTGCAACAATGGTATGTTCTGAGGCAGAAGAAAATATGATGAAATCTCTATCAAACATTGGACGGATGAGAACTGGTGTTTGTGTTAAGGCTAAATTTATATCGTCAAAAGACCTTTTAGCCTCAAGTGTCCATTTAATAGTCAAATATTTCTTTAACATGTTGTTTAGTAATCTAATTAGTTTATATAAGTTGGAGATAAATCTTCTCAAAAAGTTTATTTTACCTAAAAGGCTTGTAGTTCTTTGATGTTCCTAGGTTGTGGTATCTGTAAAATGGCTTCAATTCTTGTTGGGTTGATCCGTATACCATCTTTGGAGATTATGTGGCCTAGTAATTTTACCTCTTCCAACCCAAATAAAGACTTTATAGGATTCAGAGAAATTCCATACTTCCTACACTTGGTGAAGACCTGTCTTAGGTGATCCAGGTGTTGCTGATCTGATTTAGAGAATACTATGATATCATCTAGGTATATTACAAGGAAGTCATGGATTTCCTTAGCAAAGGCTATGTCCATTGCTCTCTGAAAGGTGACCCCTGCATTTTTTAACCCAAAATGCATCTTCACATACATGAAAGTTCCCCATGGAGTAGTGAATGCAGTTTTTGCCTGATCGTCTGGGTGGACTAAAATCTGGTTATAACCTGAAAACCCATCTAGCAGTGAGATTCTAGTTGAACCTACTACCCTCTGTAATATGTGATCCATTTTGGGAAGATGGTAGTTATCCTTGGTGAAACTTTATTTAGATTCATAAGTTCAACGAACAGTTTAATTTCGCCAGTTTTCTTTCTTGTAGGTACTAATTTAGAAACCCAATGTGAGAATCTAGTTGGTGCAATGATCTTAGCTTCATACATTCTTTTGATTTCATTTTCAATAGAAGACAACAGAAGGGGGTTAATCCTTCTCAGCTTCTATCTAAAAGGCTTCCAGTTTTCTTTTAAGGGAATGGTGTGTTGTATTATGTTGGTATCATAGGACTTAAGGTCCTCATAATTCCAAGTAAAAACATCTTGGAATTCCTTTAATAGTTCTTTGTATTTCATTTTTCATTAGGAGGTAAAGACTTTGAAATTTTTATCAGTTTGTGATCTTCTTCAGAGTCTATGTTACACTCCTCCATGTCTGATTTTAAGGGTTCCATTTTCGGCTTTCTAGGGACATCGTTTGAATCAAACAAGTCCTCCAAAGGAGTTAATCCTTTGGGCATAAAATTGTCTTTAAGATTGATGACTTCAGATTCTTCGTCAATTGCTTCATCAATTTCAATTTGTTTTAGGTTTTGAATATCTGATTTTGTAAACTTTGTGGGATGGAATCTATCTATCCTTTCATCTTATACTTTACTAATTTCTACTTTATCAGTGTAATCAAAATCTAATGTTATGTCTGTATCTATGTTGCTATTTACAAATTCATCATCTAAAGTTAGAAAATTGTTAATTTGTTGATCGTTACTGAATACTTGTCAGTTCTTTAAGTTGGCAGGAATAGCAGGTTTGTGCCTAAGCCCAGCAGTGTACTGATGGTTAGGCTGAAATGGTAACTTGCAAGTACTGGCAAACATAGCTAGACTATGAGCTTGCATATTGTGTTTTATGGGAATAACAACAAGCTTGGCTTCCAAAAAAGTATTTCATATTTCTACAATTGTTCCTCTATAAAATCCTAACCTAGGATCCTTAGTCATATAGACAACCTTGATTTGTTTTATTACCAACTCATAACCTCCCATAATAGAGACTCTTATGGCTCCTAACCTTTTGACCAATTTGAGGCCTAAAAGAAGTGCTTCGTACTCGGCCATGTTGTTTGTAAATTTAAAGTTCAATCTGTAGGCATGACCCTCTGAATGATTATTTTCTAAGTTGTAAATCCATACTCCTACTCTTGCACCTAGTTTGTTTACTTACCCATCGAATTCAAGATGCCATGAATTTCATGTTCAAAATTCTCACTGTCTAGGGGAACAAAATCTCCTTTGACTAAGGTATCTGGGTCATCTTTATTATCTAAAATTTCTTGAATTTGGACACTTTGATTTTCTTTTTCTACCGCAATTTATTTTGGTTCTACAATAATGTTGTTTGAAGTGTCTTCTTGGTTTGATTTAGCATTATAAAGAATGAAAGAATCAATATCAGAATGCATTGAATAAATAAGTTTTGAGGTCTCTCCTAGGTACTCACTACATGCTTTATCAAAGTCTCTCTATACAGTTTTTTAGGATGTCCACAGAATGATATGGTAGCATACGACATGTCAAGTTGTAGAGACCCCTAAAGTTTGGCACCCCATGATCTTGACAACAACATGCCATATTTGGTTGGTATATCAGCAACAACTATGTCCATAAGAATGGTCTTAGTAGGGTACTGCACTAGGGAAACACAAGTCTTTTATAAGTCCTAGGCACTTAACTTGACTTGATTCAAATGAAAGCAGGTCCTTGTAAGGCCTAGTGATATCCAAATTTAGCTTCTCCATAACAGATTTAGGCATCAGATTGTGTGAAGCCCCAGAGTCTAGCATGGCATTATGTAGGATTTTATCATGGATGTTAAGGCTAATGTAGAAGGGTGGCATCCCTCCTTCCACTGGTTTTCCATTAACATCAGGACCAAAAATTAACTTAGGCTAATCATCAAATAAGTTAACAGAGTCTTTGTTCTCAACGAAGTTTAAATATTTGCTTATTTGAGATTTGCAAGTTTCATGTTTAATAAATTATATTAAAGAAACTAAGATTTTAAGTTTGGCCACCTCTACTCCCAAATTGAAAGGCAAAGGGGATTTATCTGTATGAACATTTCAAATCTTAACAACAGGGTTGGGAGTAGTTTGTTCTTCTTTTTCAGTGTTTGGAGTTCTTTTTATTTGATTTTCTAATATGATTTCTGGAGATTGTTCCACGGTTTCCTTGAGGGGAACTGAAGTGGAAGGTTGCTCATTAGAAGGTGAGTCATTGGTTACATCTTCAATGGTGGGACTGGGAGGGTTATGATTTGATCTAAAGGACTTGGAGAGTTTTTGTAACTAGAGCTGCTTTAACTTTCTTACGCTGATTAGGTACTGTTTTCTTGTTTTGGTCTGGAACATTAGTTTTCTTTTTGCTCCTCAAATTGTATTGTTTATGCACTTCGAAAATAGTAGAGTCATACCCTTGCTTGTAATCGAATGATTCTCTAGTTTGGGTCTGTAACTGCTGAAGCATGAGTAATTCCTGGTCATCTTGAGTCAGAAAGACAATCTCCTCATCATCTAACCACATTAAGTTAATTTGGGTGTCTTGCTCAGGGTCTTCTTGATGGGAAGTTTCAGCATAGTTCTCTTGGAAAGGAGGTCTAATGTTCTGATCAGGCCCATTTTTACCAGTATTTTGGTTCTGATTCTTCCTAAGTTTCGGATTCCTCACTGGAGGTTCCTTTTGGTTATCCCAGTGAGGTTTCCTTTCAATGATTTCTATCCTATCCATCAATTTTTCCATTCCTTTGGCTAAAGCATCCATTTTTTGATCAAAGGGTGTAGTTTCATCTTTCAAGGGTGTTCTTCTTTCATTTCTAACCCTAGCTCTTTTGGATAGCAGATTAGCTTCTACACTAACTACTACACTTTGCATATCTTCTAGGGTTGGGGGATTCCTCTCTCTCAGTTGGAAAGCCATATCAGTGTCAAACTCGTTTGGAAACTTTATTAGGGCTAAACCAGGTGGAGGCCTAAGGTCAAATGGTATTGTGTTATATACATTGTTAAATCTAGTACAGTAGTCTTGAATGGTTTCATTTGGTCCCCTCTCAAGGTTTTCATATTCAGAAAGAATTTGAATAGGGTTCTTTTTCTTCTCCCACCTATTTAAAAATCGCTGGTAAAAAACTTCTAAACTATCTATACTATTATTAGGCAGAGATCTAAACCATGTTCTCACTTCTCTAGCTAGAGTTTGGGCAAAAATTCTCATTGGACATCTCCTATGTCAATTTATGCAGTTCAAAATAATCTATCATTTTTCTTGTGTGATGTTGTGCAGTGTAAGATCCAATGCCATCAAATGAGACAATTTTACTCTAGTAATCCGGTGGCATGATACCTTGAGGAGCAAGCATCACAAGAGGGACATATCCGTTTCCCATAACTCTGAGTTGGGTAGGATTGAAACAAGAGTTTGTGTAACAGGGGGATTTGGGGTAACAGGGGTAATGGGTGTTTGATGGGTAGTGATAGGATGATGGGGAAGTGATGGTATGAATGGAGATGAGGAATGAACTTCAGAAATGTGAGGAAATGATGGTGAACTAAAGGAAGCTGAAGTTGTTTCAGAACGTTCAGGAATCCTATCATTAGTAGTGGATGACTAAGGGGAATTCAGAAGGTACTGATCGATTGACAAGTTTTCCCTTTGGACTTCAAGTTCTACTGTAAATTCTAAATCTAGAACTGTGTCATAAAGTGCACTCTCAGACTTGGTTCTAAATAGGGAAAAGTCAAAATACTCGTCAAAAGGGAGGACTTCTACAAACAACAACTCATTAGGGTAGGAATTGGCTTTAATTAAAGGTAGACTTGGGCTTACTGAACTTTCTGAACTCTCTTATCTTTTGGCTATTCTCGAAATAAGATTGGGATTATCAAATACAGGGGAAGATTTGGCTCAGGGTTGGCCCTTGTATTGTGAGTTCTCCTTGAAGCCATATTTCAAGCTTTTTCTAATTATTTTCTTTTCTATGAATTTTTTGAAATAACTTCTAATAAACCCTTTAAGAGGCTTGAAAATAAAAGTTTGAAATTTCTCAAAGGTTTATTAAGGCTGAGGATTTGAGTCCCCAGTATGATTGCCACTATGTTATCACTCAGAAGTATTCCCTAGAAGTTATAAAAGAAGGAATAGTCCAAGGTAACCACAAACCTAATCTTTTAGACTCAGGTTATAGCCAACCTAAGTCTAGAGAGGGTCTCTCTTTATAATATGACTTTGCTTTGGGTGGGATTTTAGGCTAGTTTTTAATGCTCAAGACATTTTGATTTTGATTGGGTGGTGGACTTCTAGGAACAGATGGGCAGAGCAAGCATTTAGGCCATTGGGCTATGAAGTCAAGCAAAGACTGACTTAACCAAATCAGATCAATTTCTAAAGGAGGAGTTCACAGGGCAAGCTAGCACACAAAAAAGTAAATCTGCAGGTTCAAATGGATGAGGTAGTTCTAAGCAAGGTAAAAGGGAAATGAAGAATCCTTAAACCGGGGTCAAGATGAACAACAGAAGGAGATCAGTAGCAAAGGGAAACTAAGAATCCTTTACTATGGACCTAAGTGGGGAAACTATGGAAGTAAGGGAGCAATTAAGAATTCCTAGACTAATATAGTTTAGCAGAAAACAATGAGAAAGTAAAAAGTCAAGACAAAGAGCATTAAAGTTAATTATGAAATATCATTCCTTGTTTACCATTCATATTTTATAGAGAAACATGAGAATATTTATAAACATGAAAAGAAAATAGTAATAAACATGAAGAGATAATACTTATTTGATTTCCACTGTGCACAAGAATCCTGTGAAATGTCTTTAACTTTATTTCATGATCCAACAATCAATCCAGACTTGATTACAATAACTTTCTAGCTTGATATGGAATGTCTACAGAAATGTCTTTGAATCCACCCTATTTACTTCAAAATGTGAAGTATTTATACAAAAAATGTTTCAAAATATCTAATAACAGTTTGAGAATTATTCTAGGAAATCAAAATATCTTCAAGCATGAAGATAGTGACAGATGGAAAATTGCTTCTTGATGTCCCTTTTATTGTGATTGTGTTGGCTGTTGTAATTCGAATTTGTCTCTTTAAGTTGTTTGAGATCTGTGTGCTGGAATTACTTTATGTCTTTGACCTACTCATACTCTTTACCTGCTACACTTTGACCCTGTTTCACCTGTTTTACCTGGCTACCATATGGATTTACTGCAATAAACTTATAGTAAATCCATTAATTTTACCCACCATTCATCTTCAGGTAATTTCATCTTCAACATCTTTCTATATATCTCATTAGCTTTGGTGTACTTGGAAAATTTTTGGTTTGTTGAGGAACATGTGCTTTACTTCATGCTCTAGGAAGAACCAATTTTCCATATTGTCATACAATACCTTTCCTGTGGGTAGAGCTTTTATCCCTAAAGTACTAGCTTGGTTGCTGGCCAACTTGTTTAGTTTTTCTACGTAGTCATCTTGAGTCATAAGCTTGTCATGAATAACCATAGGATTGGGGAGGCCTTTTTCCCTCAAAATACCAAACTTTACCATGAATCTATCAATATCAGCTTGTATGTTTTGGCATTTCTTCTCAAGAGTGAGCATAAGGTTCCTTTAGTAAGAATCTTCTTGATTTCTATGATGGTCCCTGTCCTATATTCTATGCCTAGTTCATCCAGCAGATACCTATTCTTGTTGTTCAAGAGTGTTATCAGTTGGTTGGCCTCTTGAGGCTTGTCTCCCAACTCTTCTCTTATCTTTTGAATTGCTTCAGTGGCCACTTTCATCAGTTCAATCTGTTCGAAAATTACTTGAATTGATGGCCAAACATCATTGACAGAGACAATGATGTTGGCCCAGAGCATCTCCTTTATATCTCCTAGTGGTTGTTGCAGTGTTAAGTCATTTTCAAGGATTTTTATCCTTTCACCCATTCTTTGACTCTTCTGAGCTTCTTATTTCTATTGTATTTGTGCAAGTTTGCAGTCAGTTTCCAATCTTGACACTTTTTCTCTAAGCCTTTTAAGCTCTGTAGCCTAGATGGTCATTTCTTCCATGACTTTTACTAATTCAGTTGTCTTCTATGTAGATGTACCTGTGACTGGCATGGTTGTAGCTGGTGGAGCAGTTGGTGCTAAGGAGGTAGCCAACATAGAGGGTACTGTTGTAGAGACTATAGGAATGACAGTCTCTGGAGTGGTGGAAAAATCACTCTGTTTAGACTGAACCAGTTTGTCTAGCTCTTTCTCAATTTCTTTTAATTTCTCATTTAGCTTGAGGACTAAGTCCATAAGCTACTCTTGTTCCTTCTGGGTTTCTAGCACTTTAGTTGTTTGTGGATGATGCAGATGAGGGATTTTGAGCTACTTTTTCAAGGCAACTATGTCATCATTTTTCTTTTTTATTAGCCTTTCTGCAGCCTTTACATCCTTGGGATCATGCCCCAACTCTATGATTAAGTCCTCTAAGGACTTTATCTTGGTATCTTTGGCCTGTGAAGAGGCCTTTTCTAGTTGGACTCGTGTTGATATATTATTCAGCGAATTTTGTAGTTGATTTTCTGCAATGGCCTTGTTGGTCAATGTGGAATAGACCATTTCTCTGGTCTGTTTGTGTAATTCTATTTGGTTGATAGGATGTATATCCTTCACCAGTACCTCAAAATCTGTCTTCAAGTAATTTTCTATAGACCTAGGCTACTTTATGGTAGGTTTCATGAAAATCATTTGCATCTTACCTTCTTTCACATCAAAGGCTGACATTAGCCTTGTTTGATTAGTGGGAGCCATTTTAAGGTATTGTGCATAGCTCTGGGCCTTCAACCTTTCATTTCTGGCCTTTATCTCATTGTATTTGTTTTTAATGTCTTGGTCCTGGCCAGTTGGAGCCCTGAATGAGGATACTTCTGTGGAGTATCAAAGAAGGTATGTTTCAATGGTTATTTCAACATCTTTTCATTAGAACTTATAAGCCTTTTGCATTAGAAACTTAGACAATAATAAGGATTTATAACGAAACACATGAGATTAATAGAGAACGCTGATAATTGTCATTCCTATGTGCAGGAGGGAGGAAAAATGGAAAGTGGCCATCCCAAAGGAAAAGACAAAGATAAACTAACTGCTGTCCCTTTGACGGGAGACCGCGTGAAAACTAGATCAAAACGGACCAACCCAGGAAAGGAAGTGGAGATACCAGCTCGGAGCAGAAAAGGAAAGAAGTGACTAAGGATTAATGATTCTGCGAATCCCTCAGGATCTTAGATCCTAAGGGATCGCTATGTTATCTATTTATGCATTTAGATATCTCTGTCATCATCCTTATATAAGGGATAGCGTTGTTGGCTAGAGAGGAGGACTTTTCATGTAATTTATTTTAAGAAGGATCAAGACTATGATCTTTATGTTCTGTTAAAGACTGGAGTTACTGTAATTCTACTTCATGCATTAATACAGACTTGGTTATGCTTTTATCTTTGAGCCTGGATCAATCTTAAGCGGTGTACCCCTGGAGGCTAAGGGCCCGACCCTGGAGGACACTTGCTCTTGTACCATTACGCGTGGTTTCTGTGTGGTTTGTTTATCGACGTGATCTGGTAATCTGTTGTGTTTTAAGAATGTTTATATTACATACTCTGTTATGTTCAATTCATTTAATGCTCCTGCAAACAAAAGCCTTGTATTGATGCTGCATCATGTTACCAATTCTTTAAGTGTTGGTTAATCTCTACAGGATACTGTCATTCCATTACAGAGTTTTATGCGATTGTGCTTTAGCATTACAGCATTTATCTTGAAGAGTCTGATTTCACATAGTTATTGAATCCTTGGATGTTACTGTTTTCGTCTTGAGATGCGATCGTATGCTTCTATTTAGAGCGATAACAGAGTCAAATTAAGCACATTGTGGTTATATGGTCTTTAGTATTATTTCTTGGATCCATAGGTAGTGTTGTTCCATAGTGTGTGTACATATTTTAAGAGCGAAGGATTGATGTTTGGATTGGTGTGATTAAATAGAGTTACAGCTTGACAAAATTGGTTGCTGTTACATTTCAATTGATGTTCCATTTCAATTGCCGTTCCATTTTTGAATTGTTGTTCCATTTCAATTGCTGTTCATTTCTGAATTGCTGTTCCATTTTAGTTGTTGTTCCATTTCAATTGTTGTTCCATTTCAATTGCTGTTCCATTTCAAGATTACTGATTTGTTGTTTTATTTACTTGCCATTTCTTATTTGTTAAGGACAATCTCAAGCTATAGTGAGCATCGGCATCTGCTACCTGGCTCCTAGACCTCTGATCTGTTCCCATCAGTTATGAAAGGGATGGGTTACTGCTACCGAACCCTTGACTGATGTGTTGTTTTATTTCATTTCTATTTTCTTTACTTTCCGTTTCATTTCTATTCATTAAGGACGATCTCAGGCTGTAGTGAGCATCAGCATCTGCTGCCTGGCTCCTAGACCACGGATCTGTTCTCATCAGTTACGAAAAGGATGGGTTATTGCTACCGAACCTTTGACTGATACATTGTTTGGTGTGATTTAGCCTTATGAAGTAGTTAAGTTATAGACACGCATTAATTTACTCTTGTAGTTTTAAAAGTTGTGCTACGAGCATTACTCTGACAAGTGCTAAGCCTCAGACTGAGACACTCTTTGAAATAGAAAGATGTTCCCGGATTGACATATTAATGTGAGGTAACTAGAGGTGAAAGAGACCCCTTTTATAGCTCTACATTTTGGCGCCGTTGCCAGGGAAAGAGTGTAGCCATTTGTTTTTTTCAGGGTAGTGTACGAACCTACTAGGAAAGAATTGGGTTTTGAAAACGGAAGGTAAGAACCTACGTACAGAGCATGTAAAAGCCCTGCTCCTTTGCCCGCTTTCTTGCAGATTTTATGCTATCTTCTTAAGAAGGATTTAGTAGCTAAATTGAGTGCATGACTAAGTAGAAAAATCCGGAGAAAAATTCCAAACCTTTGCCAAAGCCAGAAAAAGCTAAGGGGCCGGTGACCCTTGGTTGATCAACCTTCATAGACGAAATCTATAAGAAAGCCGAATCTCAGTCTTCAGTAGGACCCAGGAAAGTTATTTCCAAACAGCCTACTAGCTCCCTTCAAGCCACAGGTTCACCATCTGTAGCCTTTGCTGAGGTGCATAGTCAAACTGACGAACAAGACTTTCAAGAAATTGAAAATTCTATTCCAGAACGATTGCAAGAAGGGAATTTCAGTAATCTTTGTGAAGGTGAAGGGGAAACAGGGGAGATTGAGGAGCCGAGATCTCCTCTTAGGATAACTCAGCCATTGAATAGCCCAAACAAAGGGAGTGCGGTAAAAATTATTATTGAAGGGACCCAATCCCCTCAGAAAAAAATCCCAGATAGAGGAAGTGCTATTAAAACTGTTCCTATCAAAGATATTCCCTCTCAACCTAGGAATACCCTCTTAGATATTCCGGAAGGTTATTGGCACATATTTGACCCAATGGCTCAAAATCCGCCAAACACCCAAACCTCTACATTACAATACCCCATAGTGGATTCCACAACAAATGCCCCCATGAAAGCAATCCCCCTTTAACATATCCCTACATTTCACGAGCTTACATCAGAGGACTCGAATGCATTTTTATTTGAATTTGATGTACTGTGCAGGGGATATGATTACACCACTGACCCCAGAAACTAAAACTGTTCCCCTCTACTCTGAAAGGGGCTGCTTTAAGATGGTTTATGGGATTAGGTGGTGGGGTTATAAATAACTGGGAACAAATAAAAGAATCCTTTTTAAAAAAATATCAAGACTATTGCAGGTCTAGAGAACTAAAAGATGAAATATTTCAGATGATAGTTAGACCAAATGAAACATTAGAAGAATATGTGGAACGTTTCCAGTATAATCTACAAAGATCTCCCTATGCATCACTGCCTTTTCCTGATAACGTGTTGAAAACAACATTAATAAGGGGCATGAAAGAACAATGGATTGAAACATTAAACATTATGGGGAAAGGGGATATTTATCAGGAAAGTTTTGCTGACATAATTGATTTATGCATCAGGAGTTCGAGAGGCAGTACACGAATCAAACCAGCAGAACATGATCGGTTTGTAAGAGAAAACAAGATCCCATCAGAGGGAGTAACGCGTGTGGAAATTGGAAATTTATTTGAAAATTTTAAAACTGATATACTAGGAACACTGACTACACCATTGGACGTTTTGCAGGCCAAGCAGAAGCAAATGGAGGTAGAACAGAATTTGGCAATCTTCTGCCCCAGATGCAAGAAGAAGCATAGCCATAAGGAGTGTCCACTAGATACAATCCAGACATGCGCCATCTGTACAAGGGATCACTCTACAGAAAGTTGTCCCTCATTACTTGGACTGAAAGCGGTATATAAGGAGGTAGAAGAAGAACCAGAAGTAGTATATTTACTCAACCAGTGCCGCCAGTGGCAGCTGCGAAAAACTAGTATGTTTTCAGACCCAGCTCCTCCTTTTCAATATCCGCAATACAATACTCAACAGTATAATACAAGGCAAAGTCAGTTTCAACCCCCATTTCCAAACTGGTCATCACAATCATATCCTTCTGTGAACCCATGGCTAAATCAGACAAGCCAATCTGGTTGGTCGAATCCTCCTTATCCCCCACCATACTGGCAAAACAACCCATACCCACCACAATGGACTCCCCCCACTTCACAAGGTTCAGTCTGGCAGACTAACTGGCAGAGACCAACAAAGCAGCCAGTAGGAAATATTCATTTCCCTCAACCTACACTGCCAACTTTACAGCAAAATCCCCAATCTAATCTGAGACCCTAACTTCCAGCCCAGCCCAATCCCAATCGAAATAACAGACCGGTCCAAGCTCTCAAAATTTTAGAAACACTAGAAGAAGGACCCGATCTGAGGGAGTGCAATGATCTTTAGCTAAGATTTGGGCGTATTATCTAAACTGAGGGAAATAAAACAGTTCAGATTGAAGATCAGTTACCTAGAGAATATTTGTCACAAGAGGAGGATGTGAATAGACAACAAACTCATAATCAAGAAACCACATCCTCTCCCCCGTTCCCAGAATGATTAGTCATACCTCAACCTATACAACAACCTAATTTTGACATTCTGGGAGAATTACAAAATTTGTACATAAAAATTCCATTCCTCCAGGCCATTCAAGACATCCCAATATACGCAAAAACTATTAAAGAATTGTGCATAAAAAGACCAAGGAGGAATATAATAGATAATCCAAGAGTTCAAGTAGTCGGCACTTTAT
>APFE030691045.1:48695-69114 GCA_000404065.3 Pinus taeda | reverse complement strand
CTGCGACCCCTTGTGCTTCCCACACTGCTCTTACCATGAACCAGAACTGGTCTGGATCCTCATTCCCTACTCCTATGAATACGAGTAGCTTGATCGTGCTCGTCATGATGAACCATGGGGGTGGTGGAGGTGGGATGGGTGAATATGGAGGTGAAGTAGATGAAGTGGGTGATGGTGTAAGTGGAGGTGATAACTGCAGAATGCGCTACCTTATCAAACTAATCGCACTTCTTGGAGAAACCCAAGCGTGCTCTTCCTCACTTTCTCGCGAAGGTGAAATTAAAGGAATGTTTCCTAATCCCTTGGTACCTTTGTATATCCTTTCGCTGTACATCATTCCAAACCCATTTTTCACATAACAACATATTAATCTAGGTATTCATGGATTTAATGTACCTAACTTGCGGTACCTTTAGAAAACATCGTTCTGCTTTGCTATAGCTCATGCTCATGTCTACCGTGAACTCAATGATAAATCCCCATATTATTCGGTCGAGCCAATGGTCCATAGCTTATGCAATCTTATCTTCTTATGCCTCTAGTCTGTGCACTAACTCCAGAGTCCACACTATTGGTTGATCGAGCTTGTACCTTCCATGGTTTTCGGCTAGCCTCGTGATCCACTCTTACAATTTAGAAGAGAAGGACGCCAAAAAGATCTCATGGATTTCCATATAAACGTAGCGATCCAGCCACCTTTTCTTGTATATCTGTGGAGTTTTGTTTTCCTATGTCACGAACTCATGGAGCTTTTGATCCAAACACTCTCTAATTTCATTTTTTGTGGGGTTCTAGTGTTCTGACATCAAACATCACTTAGGTAGATCTCGGTCATGGCAAAAAAACCATTTGTTGGCTTATTGGGGCCTAACCTAGGTTTAGAAGTGATTTACCCAAAGAAATCCTGAAACGACTGGCCCTTTTGACAACAATCTGCGGTGTGCGGACTGAGGTCTTGCCCGAGGTAGTATGGGAGTGTGATGGAACCAGGTTTCCGCACCCTAGGGATGTCTTGATGAAGTTTGGGAAGGTTGCGAACCGATCTTGCACACTTGTGCTGCTTCGCGTAGCTGTCTGACCTTCGCATAGCTCTGTAAAGAGCGCGCAGAGGCACTTTCTAGATCCTTTATCCTTACTGTGTTATTATTATAGATCTTAACTTAATTTTGTGGGCCCAATATTCTCATCTATCATTCCACATTCATTACAGGTGTGTGAAATCATAAACTGCAAAGCGATGCATAAGAATATAACATAAGAATAAACACACAGATGTACGAGAAGATGCACAATATCTCAGAACCCACTTATCTTTTATTAAACCTATGTTCAGTTACAATCCCAACTCTGCCCTGCGCACTCAGCTGCAGGGGTCTGTGCCCATAGCTGGAGACTCTACTAGGCCTCTGTGCACACATATGCAAATCCTCTTCCTATCATACAACCCAAGACTCGGACTTACAAACTTAGAGTGAATTCCTCATTCAAACACCCATAATAATTAATATCAAGGCTAAAAATCTCACTTCTACACTTAGAGCCTTGCTCTATTTATGCATTTGGCACATTCTATATTAAATTACAACATTTTATGGAGGACATCACGCACTCCATGCCCACATTTTGTGGGGTATTTACATTACATTGACCAAAACTTGGCTTCAAACCCCAAAAACCTTCTATGGGGGGATCCGCTGCCCAACATGCCCAAATGGATCTGTAACAGCTGCCCCCTAAAGCATGAAGTCAGAAAAATGCCAATGTTGAATGAAATGCTTTACGATGTGATGAGGAGGTATCGAAGTGGAAGGTGACCTGCATCAATTACAATACATATATCATGATTTTTTATTTTTACATTAATTTCCGAGGGAAGGCTTACCCATGCTCAGTTGATAAACATTCATTATATGTACATAAACATTCGTCTATAGATATAGACCCATGATTGGAATGACTATCAATGTAAATCCATTGTACGTATGATTTAGTACTCCTAAAATTGCAACAGGGTTAAATGAAACTAGATCCAAGGTCTTTTATCTCATTTAGTCATTCACTCAAGTACGAGTCTAACCATTTGAATATGTGATCTGAAGTCGAACATGGGAAGACACCATATGGTTACCAGCCAATGATGTAAGCTGTTAGCAGATGCGACAGAAATCATCGATAATGATAATGATCCTGAAGGTACTGCAGTACATTTTGCATGGTTCGAATGGATGATTTTATGTCAAACACCATACAAAGTCTTTTAGCTGAAGGCCATTGATGTTAACCTATCACCGGAAGCGAGAAACCTGCCGTTGATGCATGTAAGCATCAAGGTATTGGAAGGGTGTTTCTAAGTCAACTTCTTGGATAATGTGTTGATATTGACAAGAAGTGACTCGTCACAGGAGGGCCTTGACGTATCCCACATCAACGACACGAAACAAGTGTAGTGATTTTGGATATGGAATTTGACTTACAACGCAAGGTTCAAGATTGGTGGTCATGAAAATGAAGGTTTATGGTATTGCAAAGGATGAATTGTGATTGAATGACTTCTCTTGAACATGTCAGCGACACTAAAATGAATTGGTAGCCTTGACCCAAAAAAAAGTGATGGATGGTATGATAGACCAATGGTGTGATAACCATCAAGCTAATAACCCAACCCAAATAGTCACGATGATGGAGTGAAACTGTCATGCTCAAGAGAAACCTACTAGAATAAAGTGGTTTTCCCCTTTTCCATTTTCCCCAGTCATTGCTGATGAGTACCTCTTTATTTTTATCAAGCTTGAGGAGGATAAGATATGCTTGTTGTATAATTCCACCCTTCGGGTGAATCCATCGCTATTTGATGTTTTAACAAGTCTAGAGAAGGTGATACTCAGTCTTGTCTAGATGGACAAGTTTTTCACTATTTGAGGTTTTAACGAGTTTAACAACGAAGATAACTCGGTCCTTTTCATGTTTAGAGAGTTTGAAAAGGGAAAAAAAGAAAACTCCACAAGTTCTTTTCCGTAAATTAATCTCTCAAGCCCAAAGAAGCGTAAAATAATACAAGAGAGATGTCATTTCCAATCCATTAACGAACTGGAAAGGAAAAGCACTCGACAATCTTTTCATGTTTAGAGAGTCTGAAAAGAGCTAAAGAGGACTCCAAGGGGGTTCTTTTTTCGCTTTTAACAGAGCTCGAAAAAGAGATAAAAGTGTTCTCTGTGGTCAAAGGTATAATTTACAATTGAGCATGTCAAATTCTATAAGTCAGCTGCAAAACCTGTTCAGAACACCACCAAATGGATTAAAAATACCCGCTTCATAGGCAAAAATAGGCAAATACTAATGTTTACTCAATTAATGAACATGAAATAAACATAAAACAAGTTCTTACCATGACATTTTAACATTTGGAACTTACCATTCAGTTTTGTGCTCTGAGCTAGTTTTTTACCTCAAACTTCTTTAGTTGATTGCAAGAGATTCTGTGGACCATTTCTTAAGCCGTCCAAACCAGGTAGGAGCTTAACCTCTCTTCTTTCTTTTTAGGTCATTCTTTTGTCATTTCATGCAAGTTTCAAGGTTTTTTGGGGCCCTTGGGGTTTCATTTTTTTCGCCATGGGATCAGCATAGGCTTTCACATTGAAACCTATGCTAAAGAGCACCCAAATGGAAGTCTTCATGCTCTATAGTGCACTATCTCTATGCCTAGGCTGTGTTGGGCGAGTTTCCCAAGTTTTATTTAGCTGTTTGCTCCAAAATTTGTCCTATTTTTTTTGCATGGAAAAGATCTTAACTAAGATTATGATTGTGTTTCAGGATTTCTTCGAATCAGAATGTCAATTACATGGCAAGAAAGAGAGCACGAATAAAAAAACATTTTTGCCCTTAACAATCTAGATACAGTTGAGGCCCTCAAAAATTGTGGGTTACTCAAATACTTCAAGTTGTCTGGAATGAGGCAACAAATAGAACTATTGTAGTTCCTTGTTCATACATGGGATCAACAAATCAAAATTTCATATTAGGGAGAATATGGTCCCTATTACCATTGTTGATATTTACTTTCTTACCAGATTATTGAGGCAAGGTGCCCCCATCTCACTTTCTGGATTTGCCCGTGGAGGTGAATCGGTGAGAGATTATATTAGATAGTTTTTTCGGCTAGGTACACAACTTAGCAAGGATGGGAAAATAAAAATCAGTGATGTAGGTGATTTGCCTTTGAGAACGATCCTCTTCACAATCAAAAAATTGGTTGGCAGTGTGACACTACATCTGGCGAACAGATCATATATGCACTATGCACTGGAGTGTCTAGAGCCAAAAGTTTTCAACTGGTGCGAGGATGTGCTTTCTTCACTGAAAGAAAAATGACCAAGGTAAAAAGTGGTAAGACAAAGAGTTTTTTTTATGGTTCAATCTTAATCACTTTCACCTTAGAGAGAATCTCATTGATGCAACCACAACATGTATCATTGGGTGTAGTTGGTCCTAGAGATCCACATATGCAAAGGTGCGTCAAATTGATGGCTCGACATGTGGGTCAGTCAACAATCATTTTTTCCACTGCATTCTTTAGTTGTCTTGATTAGCAACACCTTGTCATTGAGGAGCATCCACACTGAGGGATGGATTTCCATGGAGATATAAATTTGATTCTACCAGTTGGAGCATAATGGGGTGCTATAGGTAAATTGTTTGACCAAAGTATTTTTTGATTTTTCAAGTTTCTACATGTTTTTTGTGTTTTTAATGTTTCCAGGACTAAACTAAAATCCTTCTTATGCATGCAGATGTGGGTACTTTTCGACCTGTGGTGCAGGTAGGCCAGCATGGAGAAACATTGGGAGAGAAGTTCTCTAGGACATAGATTTGGCTGAGACCTTAGCAAAGTTGCAGGATCACATAGAGAGATTAACCCTTGGTATTCTGGATGTCTGGATCGAGGAGTTACCTATGAGGCTGCAACACCACACTATTGGTGTTCCTAGCTGCTGGGCAAGGCTTTTGCACATGATAGCATAGGCTGTGACCTGTTATCTTGAGCACCACTAGATCTACTTAGGATGTTTTGCATGCATTTTGAGCTTTTTGGGTCAGATGACCAAACGTGTCTTGGACATAAATTTTGTAAAAACTTTTAAAACACCTATCTATTTTACTTTCAGAGTTTTCTATGGTTATATGCAATCCTATTCAACTGACGACGTGAATTGAAAATATTAATTTTACATGTGTTGCAAATGTCTATTTAAAACATAATTCACTAGAGAGTTAGTTAATGTGTTCATATTTCTGGAAATATGTTGATATCAAATGTGTTCAAAATGCCTTTCCAAAATACAAAATCTAAGGAACATACAAAAAATTGTTGGATTTTGGACAGCATAAATGTTTGTTAGTTGTATTACAACGAGTTGCCAATCCAGCCTAACGATGATTCGGTAAATGCCAAGTTGAAATGGCATCAGAGAGAAGTTCAGTCAATGCACTATACTCAGTGATGTTGTTCATCGATCGACCAATGCAAATCCCTTGAAAACTCACTAACTCACCACTTGGAGCGAAAATAGCCCATGTTGTAGAAGGCAAGTTATATGTACTACGACTAGCACCATTGGTAACCAACAAAAGGTTCCAAACACTCTGACATCTACAACAAATGCAAAGAGGATTACTAACCAGATAAACACTATAAAATAAATGCACACACACATGCAATGAAAGCATATATACAGTGAGTTTTACTACACTCAATAAAGCATAGTAATGTTTTAGGTACAGTCCATTTTGGGGTTGTGACAATAGAATCCCATCATAATCTACTAACTCGTAGGCACCTTTTTCTAGAGCACGCTTGACAATATAAGGACCAATCCACATTGGTTTGAATTTCCCTACTCTAAGTTTATCAGCTTCGTGATCGTAAGGCAAGACCAAGTCTCTTTCTAAGAAGATATGAGGCTTGACATTTCTATCATATTGCGCATTGATTTGTTTCTTATACGCTTCGTTAGCCAACACGACCTCACGATGGGTTTCATCCAGATGGACTAGTTCCAAGAAACGTGCTTCCTCATTAGAAGTGTCGAGTAACAGGTCAATCGCAATTTTGAGAGATGAGATTTCACATTGTATTGGTAAGAATGCTTCCAAACCATACACCAACTGAAAAGTTGTAAATCTAGTTGCATTTCTCATTGAGACTTGATATGCCCACAAGGCAGAGTACAGGATTAAATATCAGTTTCATTTATGAACCCCTATCATTCTTTGAAACATCCGCTTCGGGACTATGTTGATGACCTCAACTTGTCCATTGCTTGCGGGTAATATGGGGTAGAACTATCATGTAACAGTCCTAAATTAGCAGTCAACTCAACCATCATGTGATTGCAAAAGTGTGACCCATGATCTGTAACTATGGCTTGTGGTACACCAAACCTAGAAACCACATGGTTAAAAAAGAAAAGAGTAGCCATTTCACCACTATTGTTTAATGTTGGCATCACCTTGGCCCATTTGTTAAAATAGTCAACGAAAACTATAATATGCCCATGCCACTTGTCTGAGGTGGGAGTACATGTCATGAAGTCAACACCCCATTTGGTGAATGGTCCAACAGCAATGACTAGACGAAATGGTGTTGGTGGTAATCTAGTTTTTCGGTCATATATCTGGCATGCTTAACAACTTATGATAGCAATAATACATTATTTGAATATAGTTAACCAGAAGTAACTGGCATGGAAAATTCTCTATGTGGTTGCAAATCTAGATAAGTGTCCAGCACAAGCACCTGAATGGCAATCATTCAATGCTTTCTCAGCTTCCTCATATGTGAGGCACCTCCATAAGATCATATCGATACCATGATGGTAAAGGTTGTCACCAATGATCAAATAATCTTTGGCTTGGTATAGAATACGTCATTGTTGCAAGTGAGAGGTATCAAGGTGGAAAGTTTGGGTCTAGAGATAGATCAACATATCTCCATACCATGGGTCAGATGAGGATAGACTCATCCAAGATTGATGGTTCAGTGGTTGAACCAATGGAGGTTGAGGGAAGGTCGCAAAGTAACTCCATGAAAACTAGAGATTTCTTTGATTTGGACTTGATGAATTCCATATCAAACTCCTACAAAATGACTATCCTTTTTTAGTATTCCCCCCCAGCAATTGACGTGACAAAATGTATGTCATAAGGTTGCAATTCGAAATGAAAGTGGTTTTCTAGAGTAGAATGTAATGGTGAAACCTTTGAACATCTTGCATAACTGCCAAAGCTAGTTTCTCAACGTAAGAGTACTTACTTTTTGTATCATTGAGATTGTGGCTCAAATATTAAATTAGATGTTCAATCCCATTTTCCTCTTGGACTAAAACCATGCCAATGGTTGTATCTGTAGTGGTGAGATACAGGTAATAGTTATTTTGATAATTTGGAGAATACATTAATGATGCTCTAATCAAGGTATCTTTAAGAGCATCAAAGGAAGCTTGCCCAACCTGATCCCAATGGAAGGGTATCCCCTTTTTCAAAAGATGTGTAAAACCCTTAGCCATCTCAATGTAATTAGGAATGAACCTCCTCAAAATGTTAGCCTTCCCTTGGAATCTCTGTAACTGTAAAAGATTTGAAGGTGGAGGCAAATCAAGAATTTCCTGAGCCTTTGATGGATTGAGTCCAATCCCCTCTCTAGACACTACAAATCCAAGCAATTGAGTATAACCAACACAAAACACACATTTGTGTGGATTGAGTCGTATCTTGTAGTGTCGGCACCATAAAAATATCGCTCTCAAATGTTACAGGTGATTAGTCTACTTTCGTGAAGGAGCAAGTAAATCGTCAAGGTAAGGTTGAACAATGTGCTGTTGATGCCTCCAAAATCGTTGCAACAACATTGGGGAAACCACCCGGTCCGGACCTTAGTGCAGCTCCTTTTCCATTTGGGGTAGTGGCTCTGACTCGAGATAATGGGACCAGTTTCCCAGAAATAGATAAATGGGATGGGTGAATCATTTATAGATAACACTAGCGATGAGCAAAAGGCTAAAACTATTGACAGAAATATAAATAAATGAAACTATCCCGGGAATCTATTGAGCTCTAAAGCGTAGCTTTTGATGTTCTATGTCTCAAAGACAAGCATATAGATGACTGTATCTTTACAACATAGATATTAATTCATTTAAGATTGTTGTGTCTAAATAGTTAAGCAGAGCGATTGAAGTGAAATTACCACACTTTAAACATCTATATCATTATCATACACATGATTAAAAGCAAAGGCACATCACTAAACATCCAATAGTGGAATGAATAATATCTGTTGTTGTAGCGCATGCATATAATCAACGATAGCAAGAATATTACATAACAATTCATATAAACGGAATGAATCCAGACATAGATAGAAATACCATATGAGTTGCGTAACACTCCCAGATATCAATCGCTATGTGCAATTCTTCCTTTAACGTAAAAAAATTCTTCAATCAACGACAATAGTGCACAATTGCATAAAGAAACTTCCTCATTAAAGTAAGAACAACTAGTCGAGTTTCATAAAAGAATATTGGCTGAAGCACAGTAGTGCAAACTTCAGTCTGTTAAGTCTCTTACAAAATTTTACGACCCTTTCCAAAAACATGAAAGGGTCTATAAATACAATACTAATTTAAATATCTACTAAATAGAAATGCTACTAAATTGATATCAATAACTTTTGATCCTATTTTGGTTAGCGATCTGGCGAGCTGGAGGGTGATTCATCAAGTCGGCTGCTTTCCTTTGAATCTGAGCTGATTTATTGCAAGCATTGGCTCAACTTCTGGAGGTTTGTTGAGGCGCGAACTAAGCTGGGCAGCATAGGTAGCATCTTGAATATCGGGGATCATACACCCAATTTCATCTGTTAAACACTTCAGGGCGGCTCTTTGTGTATGTGGCTTAATTAGGAAAAGCCAATATGCTTCCAAGTTTAAACTATTAACCCCGACGATTAATCTTCCCTTTTCTTCTAACTCGGGATAACATGATTGCTCCAATGTATTTTTTGTTGTCATCTTTCCTGGTGTACATTGGGAAATCATATTTGCAAAGTAGAGAGTGTTGTTGACTAAATCAAATAGATTGCTAGAAGTTGATCTACATCTTGAAGCCGCTCTCTCTGCTTTCAACACCTGAGTGTGCCATTCTTTGAAAAGTATATCCTTATATGTTTCAAGTATCCTTGGCAAATTTGTTGCTTTTCCCTGATCAGAATCTTTCCATTCAAGATGTGCAGTAATGGCCTCATCGGGTTGATTTAATTCATCCCTGGCTTTCTCTACCTGCTCATTTATAGATGTAGTTAACTCGCACAGTGGCTCAGCTTGAGCCATCTGTTGACACAAGAGTTTAACCTGAGATATTAGCGCATTGTTTGTTAACGATGCTTCTTTTCTGAACTCTGCCACTTGCGAAGCCCCTTTTATCTTTTCTAGTTGCGATGACATTTGAGCGATTTGCTCATCTTTGGTTTTCACCATTTGTTCATTCGCCGCTTTCAACTGTTCCAATGCCTCTGTCAATTCTTTCTGTTTCTGGATCGCATTTTGGTCGATCCTTTGCTTTTCCGCTTGCAATTGCTGGGTTAATTGATTATTCATTTTCTGTTGTGCCAACAACTGCTCCTCTACTTGTGCTGCTTTCTGCTTTGTCTCGGCCAATTCTGTCTGTAATGTAGAGATTTCTTGCTCCTTATTCTTCAATAGAAGGCTTACCTCCGATGCTTTGTCGATTGTTGCTGCCGAATAGGCTCCAACATATTGTGACAACTTTGTTAGATCATCGGAGGGGTCCAATTTCTCCTTCCATACTACATTACCCGTGACTGTTTGCTCCGGAAAGATAGAAGCTTGATCAATCCTTCGTCTTTTCCTTGATCGCTTTACAACTGCTCTATGCCTCGGGCTGTAGAAAACATCCAATGGAGGAATATCTTCTACCTGCAGAATGATTTGATCAGTGGGATCCTTTGGAATTATCTCAACATCCTTAGACTTAGGTGGGCCGCTGGTTCCACTTAGAACCTGAGATGAAGTATCGTCTTGCATGTCGCTGGTCTTAGAAGTGTCTGTATCTTTTGAGCCTTTTACTCCACTGATGATAGAATCAAACTACTGCCATTCCTGGAGCAATTTAGGGTCTGTGGTAGTGTCTACATTGGCATCAGTGGTGGTATGTTGCTTTTTATCAGTTTGAGACTCCTTCTGTATTTGTTCCTGCTCTTTCTTCTTATGCTCCTCTTGTTTCCTCCATTGCTTATCCTCATGCTTTTTCTTTAGCTGTTCTTCCTGCTCCTTCCTCTGCTTTTTTTCCTGCTCCTTATTATGATCTTTTGTTATAGCAGGAGGTTCTTTTAACTGTTGCCGACTAGGCTCACTTGACGATGTCACTGGGGTCGTTGCTAATAAATCTAGAGGCAGAGTTTGCAACCTCTGTTCTCTAAGTTTATTGAATTCAGTCAACCCTTCATCATTATATTTCATCCTAGCGAGTTCTTTAGCCTGGCCTATAGTTTCAATTGAAGTGAACAGGTCATCAAACATATCTTCCTAATGCTCAAACTTTGTCAATTTGGCTTGTTCTAATGCGGCATAGGCAACTAGCTTTGGATCAAATGCCCTGTTTGGGATTGTGGCCAGAGCTAAAGATTGAATCTTTGTGGCTTCCTTTTCTGCATGTTTGAGATCATGCAGCGTAAAGGCACCACCCCTCAAGGGAAAAGAGGGCCAGCCTCTTTTCTTTTCTTTTCTGAGAGCCTGTGTAGTACTCTCAGTCGTAATCTGATACGTGATTTCTCTTGCTAGCAGCTTATCTGGAACATATAAAGGGAGAACATGTGGGTTGGCTTGGCTGCCGTAAACTTTGATATAGGTAAATTTCTCTTCTCCAAACCAACTTGCCACTGCTGGTAAATCAAAGGAACCTTGATAGGAAATTTTTGGAATGGGTTTATCAAAAATGGAATAGTAAATGGGCACCATAAAGCCATTGCAGATTTGACATAGGTGGTTTTTGTAGGAAGACTTCCACAATTTTTGGTGATACATATGAATGGGCGAGGAGTCCTGTGGAGTCCACCTCCAACCGAGAACAGGAAATTCGGAATTGAAACATAATGTGTCTAAGATATATGCACTATAGTAAAATGGGGGGATTTTCCTTTCAGTGACCACAGTCTTATTTCTAAAATCACGAATAGCTACTGCTAGTTTATCCAAGAGAATAGTAGCCCAATCCATAATTATACTGTTTACTGCTGCATCCATAAGAGGAACCATTTCTATGGTAAAACTAGCAGAGTCGTGCAATCCCCATAGCCTACACATCATTATACCCGCATAACAATAAGGAGAAGCCAAAGAATCAACCGAATACTTACTAGAAGATTCGTGTTTGTGCTTGTTTGGATTTTGTCTCCAATCCTTGATGGGTTCAGATTCAATTTCATTTTCGCTTGCAAACTTCTCCAGGAAGGCGCTATTATATATTTTCTCTAGCTCAGGCAAATGATACATTTGCCTTAAGTCATCTACCTTGAATGATCCGAAAATCCTCCCATCTCTGGTGCTAAAAGTTCTGTCCATGATTGGGATTTCTTCAATCGCCCATCGCACAAGATCTGTGTATGGGAGAATTTGCTCCCTGGCTGCTATTCTGTGAAGGAAAGAGTCGGCTAAATCTTTGAGAGTACAATTAGACTTCCATAGTGAATCTGTGCTAGCTTCTGTTACCGTCTTCTGTGGTTTCTCGGCTTCAATTATGTCGTAAGTGCCTTGCCAAGTAACTCTGGTGAGATCCGTGCATGTAGTATCAGAAATTATGCCTTTCTTCTTGTTTACAGCAGCTTGTCCTGTGACTGGTGGAGCGGAAGCACCTGCAGTCTTCTTTGATTTCTTTCACATCATGCTCAAACTCCTGTCTATGAATGAATTCTGCACAGAGAGGCAATTGCGCGTAATACAGAGAGATAACAATGAAAGCTTGCAAGTGACAATAACATATGAATAGGTGCACAATAAGATATTCAGCTTTTAAAATGGGTGCGGAGACAATCCATAGAAAGATTTTAAGACATGATTCCATTAATTGGCCGTATAAAACCTGTCATCCTTTAAATGCCCATTAAATCGTTATTCGGACGAATAATCCCCTTAAGCATGCAATGGATGTTTTGGTGGCTGAGCGCAAGTGATTAAGCCTTAAATATGAATGATTTTGAGCTATCCCATCACTTAACGGCTTTTTATCGAAAACCGCGCTTTATCGCATCGCATCGGGTGTATAACAAGCGCGCCTTAACGATGAATATTGGGTACTGCCGATCGCCAAATGCGATATCGCATCGGCGAAAAGCTTTGTGCGCATCAAGACTCAAGTGGGAATAGACCACCGATCGCCGAACGCCGAACGCCGAATGCGCATCGCATCGGGGCAAATGACATAGGGCGCTTTGAGGCGTGCATCGAATATTGCCGATCGCCGATTGCGATATCGCATCAGCAGAAAGCTTTGTGCCGCTTATGTATAATTCTTATGTCATTGCGATATGCGATCGCTTTATCGCAATGACCAAGATTCATTTTATTTCTTTAAAAGGGTATTGTTCAAAAAGGGTTTTATAAACGCATTCATTTGATTATCGGACTTTTTGAAAAATAAAAGTATTGATATCAATTTTATTTTAAAGGGACCCATTTCATAGGTTAATGTTTTATGAATAAAAACAATATGAAATCGGGGGGTTGTTTGTAGAGCACAACAATTGGCGATTCGCTGGAAGAACCAGTTATCTTTGGAAAAATCAAAAATACTTAAGCTTTTTGAAATAGAGTTTCAACTACAAGGGAAAATTTTGATATAACTAGATATTTATGCATTCTAAATATCATGAAACTAATTTTGATAACTTCCTCTCTTTGCTAACTTGAAATAAGTACATTTTAAGTCTCAAATGGGTCTTTATTGGTTTATAATGATAAAAATAGAAAATCTTTCCAAATCAGCCTTTATAGTAAACTCGTCTGTCATAGGTAGAGCCTCTGCTTGCCAGCAAACGTTTATAGTTTTCGACAGGGATTACCTTTTAACCATGTAAATTGTCCATTTGTCCCAATCCAATTAAGAGTGTGATTATCAGAATGAATTCAAAACATGTTTTCATATTTTGTTCATCTTTCTTTTTTCTATCATTGATAGGATAAAAAAGCCATTTGCCTGGTTTGGTGGCCAGCTGTTGACAATGCCACTCACTGGTAGTAGTCTAACTGAACAAGCTAGCTCGTGATGAGACTCCTTGTCTTAAAATTTCAAGCCATTACCCTGTTTTGGTATGCAGTATTGGTAATGTCAGTTAAGCTATTTCCCTATGAACATGGTAAGCAGGCTTGTAATAAGACCTCTTATCTTTAATATCTTACATTTTAAAATTACACTCTGAACAATCATAAACTTTAATGAATGGGGTGAACAATTTTTTCCTTAAGAGTCAATGGATGACAGGTTAAGAGTTGAAGATGCTGAAATTGAATTGACTTCTATATTTGATATTGATAACCTTTTGAGACCAATTTGAAAACAGAAAATGACTTACATTACTTCTATGCTTTAGGAGGAGTTCACCAAATTTAAATTGTGAATTTAGAATACAATGATACCTGATTTCCCAAAAATTATCCCTTTCGGTTAAAAGTTCTATTGTTTGAAAGCAAATATTCATAATACTTCTGTGAGACAACTTTTCAAACATAGCAAAAGGTCAATGGAAGATGTCTTTAAACTTTATTTCCTAAAAATCCTACAAATTATAAAATCCTAAAAAAATGAAAGGAGAAGGGGTTACCTTCTCAATTGAAGAATTTTTTTAGGACGAGGCCATTAACAGGGAGAGAATCCCTCAAACCTGCTAAATCTTGCAATATAAAGGTTGAATGGCCTACCTTCTCACAAATCTGAAATGGTCCAAGCCACAACTTCTGGAACTTGGTGTGTTTGCCCTTGTCCTCATGGGCTTTGTCCCATTTCAGAACTAAATCGCCGACTTGGAATTGTTTTGAACCTGATGAGACTGAATCAAAAGATGCTTTGATGATTTGCTGATGTTTGGCATGGGTATCCTTGTCTTTTTCTCTTTCTTCTTCTAGTTTTAAGATTTGATCATATCTAAGCTGAATAACAGAGGAAGGAGTTTCTTCAATGAACTGCACTAGGGCTAAAGAAGGAAGAACAAGGTTTGTAGGTAGTATTGCTTCTTTTCCATACACAAGATTGAATGGAGAGGTTCCTATAGAAGCTTTCTGTGTTATCCTATCAGCCCATAATGCAAACACTAGGGATTTGTGCCAATTTCTATGATTTTGTTCGATTGTTCACTTGATGATTTTGTTTAGATTCTTATTAGTGGACTCTGCTAAACCATTACCCTGGGGATAGTAATTAGCAAAATACTTTAACTTAAATCCTCTCTTGATAGCAAAATCAAACATAGCATTGCCTGAGAAATAAGAAGCATTATCAAAAACAAGAGTTGTTGGGACACCAAACCTGGTAATGATGAATTGATCTATGAATTCAATGATTGCTTCAGAATTTTCTGTCTTCAAAGGGATTTCTTCAACCCATTTAGTGAAATAGTTGGTAGCAGTAAGAATATACTTATGCTGCTTGGAAGAAGGTGAATTAATTTCCCCAATGATATCCAATCCCCATTGCTCAAATGGTTGTTCAATGTTGACTGGTTGCAAAGGGAAAGCCGGTTTTCGTTGTCTTCCACTAGAAGTTTGGCAATTGAGGCATTTCCTTACATACTCATGGGCATCTCTAAATAGAGTTGGCCAATAATATCCAGCATGAATAATCTTGTGAGCTGTTGTGTCAGCTCCAAAATTTCCTCCTGCTGGTCCATCATGTAACTCCTGCAAAACCTTTTGGGCTTCAGGTTTCTCAAGGCATCTCAGCAAAATAGAATCATAATTCTTTTTTAAAAGCACATCATCAATAAGTGAAAAACTCTTTGCTTTTAATCTGATGGCCCTTTTTCTTTTGTAAGATAAATTTGGAGGAGCATGACCATTTTTTAAATAAAATATTAAATCTGCATATTGAGATTCGGAACCAGTGACACTTATCTGATTGATTTCTTCAGTTGGATCTGTATCGCTTGATTTGGGAATGTTGGAAGCTCCTGCCAATATCCTGCAAAAACCTTGGCCTCTAACAATCTTTGCTGGCCTAATTTCTAAGTCATACTCTTGAAGCGCTGTGACCCAATTTGCCCTTTTTTCACCCAGTTCTTTTTGGATTAATAGCTGCCTTACAGCTGGGAAAGGAACTATAACTTTTGTGTGGGTTTTCAGAAGGAAGGGTCTGTAATGTTTGACTGCTTTAAACACATCAAAGGCTTTTTTTTCCACATCGGAGTAATTCAATTCGGCACCCTGAAGATTTGAGCTAAAAAATGAAATGGGTGCCTCCAAATTGTGATCATTTAGTTGCGTGAGTACTGCAGCATATGAAGAGTCGGATGCGATAGTATACAATGTGAAATGATTAGAGAAATTTGGAGTATTTAAGGAAGGGGCGTTAATTATGGATTGCTTGATCAAATCAAAAGCTTCTTTTTCTAGCGATCCCCACTTAAAGACAGAATTTTTCTTAATCATTTTTTGGAGTGGCAAAATATTGTGAGAGAAATCTCGTACAAATATTTTAACAAAATTAATCTGGCCTAGAAATGACTGCAACGATTTCTTATTATGAGGGAATGGGATCTCAGAAATTTCTTTGATCCCATCAGGATCGATATAAATGCCATCTCGAGACACAATAAAACCCAAGAGTTTACCTTGATCAAGAGCAAAGAATGACTTTTTGGGGTTAAGAGAAATACCATATCTTTTACATCGTTGAAAGATTTGGTTTAAGTCATGTAAATGATTAGACCTCGCTTTAGAAAATACAGTTATATCGTCTAGATAGACGACTACTGTTCGATTAATCAATCCCCTAAAAGCTATATCCATGGCTC
Organism: Pinus taeda; assembly: GCA_000404065.3. Classification (NCBI taxonomy): domain Eukaryota; kingdom Viridiplantae; phylum Streptophyta; class Pinopsida; order Pinales; family Pinaceae; genus Pinus; species Pinus taeda. The sequence goes on along the minus strand of APFE030691045.1, from coordinate 53,039 downwards.
TTTGGAATGTCGCTCCTGTGTTTATAAGTCCAAAAGGCATTTTTTGATATGCATATGTTCCCCATTTTGTTCTAAATGTAGTCTTAAGCTGGTCATCAGGATGAACCAAGACTTGGTTGTATCTTGAAAAACCATCTAGAAAGGACATCAATTCAGAACCTGCCACTGATTGAAGTATCTGCTCCATAGTAGGCAATGGGAAATTGTCTTTCAAGCTTGCTCTGTTCAAATTTCTGAAATCGATACAAATTCGAATGTCGCCATTTTTCTTCCTGACTGGCACCATATTAGAAACCCAGTTGGAATGTCAGACTAGAAAGATAATCTTGGCTTTAAGGAGTTTGTTAAGCTCCGACTTTATCTGGCTTTCTAAATTTGGGTGTATTTTTCTTCACTTCTGCTAAATCAGTTTTTGATCGGGAAGCATCGGAATGGTATGTTGGATAATAGATGTATCATAAGTCTCTAAGTCATCATATTTCCAAGCAAAAACTTGTTTATTTTTCCTTAACAATTTAATGAATGCTTCTTTCTCTTCTACAGAAAGTCCTAATCCTAAATTCACATTTTGAGGAGCTTGCTCAGTACCCAAATTTATCAATTCAAACCTTAGGGTAGAGCTTTGGATCTTTGTATTAGTTATAGGTTTAAATCTGTCTTTTATATCATAAAGATCTTCTAGCTTTACCACAGGCTTAGGAATTGGGTTTTCCTGAGGTGTTTCCTTTATTTTGGAGTCATGCTCATCTTCTTCAATGATTTGGTTATCATAAGACTTCTCAGAAGTTAAGAATTGTAAAATATCATCATCATGATTAAATACTCTCCAATTAGTGACATTATCAGGAATTGAAGGCCTAAAAATCAACTCTACGGAAAATCTATCAGGGTTGTAGTCTTCAGAAGGTAGGAGCCTGGAGGCTACATTGGCTAGTAGGTTGGCAACCGAATTCTGGGACCGAGGAATGGAGGAAATGTTAAATGCTAAAAAATGTGAGGTAAGGTCTCGCACTAGCGATTGGTAATGCTTAAGGTGATTGTAAAGGCAATGAATTGCGTTCCTAACCTGTTTATCAATAATTTCAGAATCGCCGAATACTTTTAGATATTGCACTTTAAGGCCAATTGCTTTATATAATCCCTGAACTAAAGCTTCATATTCGGCTGTGTTGTTAGTGCACTCAAATTCTAATTTGCAAGACAGCATTGTCTTTTCCCCATGTGGACTAACCAAGATGCATCCTGCTCCTGAGCCTTCACTAGACTTGGAGCCATCAAAATACAAAGACCAAAATAAAGGAGTATTAACAATCATATTACAGTTTTCTCATCATCATCGAAACACCTAGACTTATCTGTTTGTGAAAAAATTTCAATCTGAGATGTAAAATGATTAACTGAGAAATGGGAGGGTTGGGCAACAAAGTTGCCAAAGAACGACTCTGATGAATAATTTCACAAAATGTTGTTGAATGCTACGGGGTGGTTTTCTTGTTCAAAATAGGTAACTGTATGGGTCATATGTTTTTCTCGATCAATCTTTATTTGATTTGGCTTACCTTTATAAGGAAGCCACATGTGTGACCAATCAGTAGAAATATACCCATGCAATTTTTCGGACCAATCTCTACTCAAAATTAAACCGTAAAACTCAGGTATATCATCTATTAGAATGTCAATCCTTTGTACTATTTTGGGATCAGCAGACAACCTGATAGTTACGGAATTAATCTCTCCGACAATCTGCACTTTGGTCCTGTCCAATTGTACAATATGGATGGCAGACTTATGGGGTTCTATGTTCAATTTGGAACAAACTGAAGCTGGCATTATGTTAGATGATGCCCCTGAGTCAATTAAACAGTTGTGCAGGTTTCTGTTATAGATTTCCTAAGTCATAAGGAAGGGTGGAGTATGATAACTTGATCTGTCTCCAATTAGAATTGAATCGGTAGCTTCAACCATACCTGGAGGGGATTGGCCTGAATCATTAGCATCTTTTGAACTAGGAAGTGGTGTAGAGGGAACAACATTCAATTCTTTAAGAAGTAATTTTTGCTGATGCTTTAGCTTACTAAGTTCAAACATGGTTATGTTTGCTTTAGTTTTCTTCATGTCATCAACAATGTTGTATTCCATTGAATCGGATACCACTAACGTTTTAGATGTTGAAGGGGAATTAGAAGTTGAAGGCTAGTTTTGGGGAATTACTGCAGGTGATTTCTTTGGAGGTACTTTTTCCTTTGTTGTGGCAGCACCTGCACTCCTTTTCTTTGAAGTCGCCTGGACCGGTTCAGAAGTACTTTTACTTCTAGTGGTGACTGGGAAGGCTTCTTCTTCATTTTCGGTATCAGAATTGGGGAGTATGAAATCCCACATTCCATGGCATTCAACTACTTCTTCTTCATCGTTAGTTGGTGGGGTTGCCTCTTCTTCTTCCTCCTCTTGGTCTGAATCTGCATTAGATATGACATTGGGTGGCTTTGTTTCAGTTTTCTTATAAGTCCTAAATGGTCTTTTGTTTGAAGTTTCGACCACCTGTTTCTTTATGTCAATCATTTCGTTAGACAAAGTTTTCAGGACCTTTTGCAAACCTTCCATGTCATATGGGTCTTTCGGGCTTTTCTTCTTGGAGTCTTCTTTAAAAGAGAGTTTTTTAGCTTTTCTGTCTTCCAAGGCAGCTTTCTTTTCTAAGGAATTGATGCGTTTTTCCACAGCAAGTGCTTCTTTCATATTTTCTGCTAAGGTAGGTTTCGCAGCCCTATCTACAAAAATGGCTATATTGGCAGGTAGGGCAGTGATATACCATTCGCTTCGAATTTGTTCACTTGGTTTGGAAGCTGTAGGGATTTTGTTTAGAAGTTTATTGAAGCGAGCATTAAATTCCTTAATTGGTTCCCTATGCTCTATTCTTAGGTTGGAGAGATCATTTATTAAAGTTGCCAAAGACCTATCATCTCCATATTTAATAAGAAACTGCTCTTGGCAGGTGTCCCAACTGGTAATGGAACCAGAGGGTAAAGAGAAATACCAGGATCCTACTGATCCTTGCAAAGTGTAAGGGAAAAGTCTAACAACAACATCTTGTTCTGTTACCCCTTTCAAGTTGACCGACAACATGAAATTATTAATGTGTTCCTCGGCCTGGATTCCATCATCTAGATTAAATTTGGGGAGCCATTTTTCCAGAGAATCTGGTAAAGGATGCAATGGTGCAGGCATATTGACTGCACCAGGCCTAGTCCATGGATCTACCATTGTGATAGCACCGGTGGATGATACTACCGTTGGGATTCCAGATGTATGGGAAGTAAATAATATTGAGGAGTGAGCAGATTGAGATGTTGAGGCTTCTGTTCCATGGTGGACAACAATATGTAATGGAGGAGTGGGTGGTTGACTTTGCAGATGGGGAGATGAAATGGATGATGTGGATGAAAGCTCTACACTATCAGACTCTTTAGTATATTTCTTGGCTTTTTTCCTTTTGGGTAAAGGGAACTCAGTGGGTTCAATACCAAGCTTTTCACTTTGAAGTCTAGTGAGTGGGTGAGATAGATTGAACTACGAAGTCACACTGCTTTGTGATACCTCAGATCTCTGTGGCGAAATCGAGAAGCTCTGAAGTTTGTGGATAAGAGACTGGACTTCAGGGGATTCAAGACTTAATTGTTCTGGAGTATGATGGGTTTGAGCAGTGGTAGTTGATTCCTCTTCTTCTTGATTGTATGCTGGAGAACCAGCATGCAATCGAGAATAACGAGGAGATTTGGAGGGAGAATTACTCTTAGAATGGCTCGCAGGTTTGGGTTTTCTTTCCATTCACAGTCAGGGCCCTCCTTCTAGCACCAAAAATGTTGATGCCTCCAAAATCGCTGCAACAACATTGGGGAAACCACTCGGTCCGGACCTTAGTGCAGCTCCTTTTCCATTTGGGGTAGTGGCTCCAACTGGGGATAATGGGACTAGTTTCCCAGAAATAGATAAATGGGATGGGTGAATGATTTATAGATAACACTAGCGGTGAGCGAAAGGCTAAAACTATTGACATAAATATAAATAAATGAAACTATCCCGGGAATCTATTGAGCTCTAAAGCGTAGCATTTGATGTTCTATGTCTAACAGACAAGCATATAGATGACTGTATCTTTACAACGTAGATATTAATTCATTTGAGATTGTTGTGCTTAAATAGTTAAGCAGGGTGATTGAAGTGAAATTACCACACTTTAAACATCTATATCATTATCATACACATGATTAAAAGCAAAGGCACATCACTAAACATCCAATAGTGGAATGAATAAGATCTGTTGTTATAGCGCATGCATATAATCAACGA
>APFE030691045.1:31031-43935 GCA_000404065.3 Pinus taeda | reverse complement strand
TGTGGTTTCTCGGCTTCAATTAAGTCGTAAGTGCCTTGCCAAGTAACTCTGGTGAGACCCGTGCATGTAGTATCAGAAATTATGCCTTTCTTCTTGTTTACAGCAGCTTGTCCTGTGACTGGTGGAGCAGAAGCACCTGCAGTCTTCTTTGATTTCTTTCCCATCATGCTCAAACTCCTGTCTATGAATGAATTCTGCACAGAGAGGCAATTACGCTTAATACAAAGAGATAACAATGAAAGCTTGCAAGTGATAATAACATATGAATAGGTGCGCAATAAGATATTCAACTTTTAAAACGGGCGCGGAGACAATCCATAGAAAGATTTTAAGACATGATTCCATTAATTGGCCGTATAAAACCTGTCATCCTTTAAATGCCCATTAAATCGTTATTCGGGCGAATAATCCCCTTAAGCGTGCAATGGATGTTTTGGCAGCTAAGCGCAAGTGATTAAGCCTTAAATATGAATGATTTTGAGCTATCCCATCACTTAACAGCTTTTTATCGAAAACCACGCTTTATCGCATCGCATCGGGTGTATGAAAAGCGTGCCTTAATGATGAATATTGGGTATTGCCGATCGCCGAATGCGATATCGCATCGGTGAAAAGCTTTGTGCGCATCAAGACTCAAGTGGGAATAGACCGCTGATCGCCGAACGCCGAACGCCGAATGCGCGTCGCATTGGGGCAAATGACATAGGGCGCTTTGAGGCGTGCATCGAATATTTCCAATCGCCGATTGCGATATCGCATCGGCGGAAAGCTTTATGCCGCTTATGTATAATTCTTATGTCATTGCGATATGCGATCTTGCGATCGCTTTATCGCAATGACCAAGATTCATTTTATTTCTTTAAAAGGGTATTGTTCAAAAAGGGTTTTATAAACGCATTCATTTGATTATCGGAATTTTTGAAAAATAAAAGTATTGATATCAATTTTATTTTAAAGGGACCCATTTCATAGGTTAATGTTTTATGAATAAAAATGATATGAAATGGGGGGTTGTTTGTAGAGCACAACATGTGCTTGATGTCATGGAAGGCATAGTTCATTGCCCTCTCAAATGTGGGGCATTCTTCAAACTAAATGGGAGTTTCCTATATGAAAATGTGCCCCATGGACAAATAAAAGTTGTTTTAGATTGGTCCTGTGGGAAAATATTTATTTGATTGTATCCGGAAAAACAATCCATAAAAGAGAATATTTCGCATCCAGCACATTTGTTAATAATCTAGTTGATAAAAGGAGTAGGATAATTGTCCTTTGGACATGCCCGATTTACATCCCTATAATCGATGCATGCTCGAATCATCCCTTGTTTCTTCATGACAGGAACAATGTTGGAAACCCAGTCAGTAAGAGGTACAGGGTAAATGAAACCAGCATGCAAAATTTTTTCAACTTCTGCTTTAATCAGAACGGCTTTCTTTGGATGAACAGGTCGAATCCATTGCCATACTGGCTTGACATCAGGGTACATTTTGATTTCATGTTCAACGATACTAGATTCAATTCTTGACATCCCCTTGTAAGACCATGAAAATATATCTCAAAATTCACGAAAGAGAGTATGATAGCTATCAAGTTCTGATGAAGAACAAGCTTTCCCGACATGAATTTTCTCTACAACATTAGGCTTGGTTGAAATATTAATAGAAATCATTTCTTCAATATTTGATAGGTTTCGCTCGAATTCTACTGTGACTATGAAAACTGAATTCGAAAGGAAATCAATAACTGAAGGGTGGTTTAGTTCATTTGAATAATCTTCGATGTCATATGCAAGATGGGAATGATGATGATAATATTCCCAAGGTTCTCATCCTATCATCATTGATTGGACGATTCGTTCATTCGTAGAATGTATACGTGAAAAAGGATACAACGAAGTACCATATTCTAATGAATGGTATACCCATACAATTGGTGAAAGTGGATTTGGGTTTGTTGCACAAGCCAGAAAAATTGATTGCTATGCAAGCTCAATGGGGCTTAGTGACATAACCTCCAAATTACTATCAACTTCAGAATTGTTGGTAATCCTCCTTAAATCAGATGAGGTGGAGGAAATCATGTTGCAAGTCTCTCCTCTTGCCACTTCTGCCAAATCAAATGGTGATGGTAGCATGAAAGTACCCATTAGGGAAGGATATTTAAAGATACCTACACCAACACTTTGAAGTGATAGCAGGGGTCTGTGTACCAACAGAGTGCTTCCTGTAGCCTGTGAACTAGCCGCAAAGAAGGCAAGCTGATCGATAATTGTGATTCCACCCTTATGAAGGAACGCAATAGTATGAAAGTACATGGAAACCACAGTAGCCATAGCATATACCCATGGCCTTCCTAATAGAATGTTGTAGTCGAGGGGTTCGTCAACTACCTCAACTTCAACAGTAACTATTTTTCCCCCTAATTTGATTTGCAGTTTACTCAAAATTCCACAATGAGTATATGTTCATCCGTCAAAATCTTTTAACATGGTTGGTGATCATGACAACGATAATGAACCAAGTGTTTTCCAGGAGCTCATTGACATAATCAAGTAGATTCCCCCTCATCAATAATAGTTCGGTGAACATTCTTTTTTAGATCTTTTACTTGAATTAGGAAAGATAATTGTGCCAGTAATTGTGGTGTATATCCCACATGGTTAAAAACCAAAAGATTGGAATCTGTAGGGTCTATTCCACTAATTGTTGATAGTAAAGCCTACTTCTAGGATGTAAATTTTTGTAACACCTCAAGCATTGACATAGCAGAAGGTGATTGAGCAAGATCTTCCACTATGTTATAGTTCTGATCTGCTCGAGCTCGAGGGTTAAATGTTGATTTATGCACAACTCCCTTTGGTGGTTTTATTGTCAATTCTGGTGCAATAGGTGGCAGAATATTTTCAGATGAAGTCGAAGTCAAAGGATTAGGTCGATCAGTGGCCTAATTATTCGATGATGATAGTGGATTTCTGTAATATTTATTTCTTGTTGACACCAAAACTTTGTTTTGTGGCTTTGCCATGGATAACATGAGTACTTGGGATGTGGAACCTTGGTCAATGGCAATCAAATGTGTCTCTGGTTTTGGAAACAGATCGGTCAACACTACAAATCTGTTAGAAGTCTTTAGAATTTTAGAGACTTCTGAGCAGTGTGGACAATCTCTTGTAAAATGCTCATCATTATAGATTAGGCATGGATAACAAGGTTTCCTTGTCGAAGTAGAGGAATCATATGATTTCCCTTGAGGGGAATTATCTTGTTTCTTCTTATTTTTCCCCTTCTTCTTGCCTCCTGGTTGCTTTTGATTTTTGCCTTTGTCAGATGACATGCATTAACTTCAAAAGCAAGAGTGTTTTCTGATACATTGGTAGTATAATTGATAATGGCAAGAGTTTGACCAAATGGTCTTCCTTCCATTTGCATGCTCGAAGAAATGATCACACCATCACTAGCATGAGAGTCCTTACTCGATTTTGGAGTAGGAGGAATAATGAAATTTGTTCGGGGTGCATTGGGAATTTTGTCATAGAGCATAACAAATTGTGTGTAAATCAAATCCAAGTATTGGGCATGAGAAATTACTTTCTTTTCTTTGACAAATCCACCTTTTTCCACATCCTCGGTGATTGATGGCGATAAGGATTTTATGAACCACTCAGCCAAAAGTTGATCAAGAACATATGTTTTAACCATTCGATGATGATGTTGTGATTCATACATATGATCTAATATATGGGTAGCAGTGGTCTATTTAAAGTTGGTTAGGAGTTCCATTCCAATCTCGTATTCGATAGGTAACTAGAAGTGGGTCAGAAATGTGGTGGCTAAAGTCGTAAAGTTATCGAAAGAAGCTCGTGGTAACTCAATGTACCACTTACCAACTGGACCAGTAAGTGTTCTTTGGAAAAGATAGAGTCCAACAAAATTATCATTTAAGGAGTTTTATGAACACCACAAATGAAAGGCCATGACATGATTTGATGGGTCTTCTCCGAGATTTCCATTGAATTTCAAAATGTCAGAAGATAACTTATGCGGAATCACTGGATCATGAGTGAACTGATTTAAATCTAGTAATTCTAAAGTTGTTACAAATGGGAACTGTCGATTCAGATCAGGTTGAGCATACCCAGGATATGATAGAATTTCCTTAGCAATAGGTCTTTGCACACCAACATAGGACATCTGCATTTTGTAACCTTGATAAGGTTGTTGTTGAACAAATCCGGCATAAGGTGGTTGTTGATAACCAGGTTGAATTTGTGGTTGTGGTTGTCCATAACCTGCAAAGCCTTGTTGACCAGGACCTTAGTAAGCTTGATAATGTCCAAACCCAGGTTAAGCCTATTGGGTAGCTCCAAATTGGGGTTGGAATTGATGGAATTGAGGTTGTTGAAATTGGGGCTGCCATAGTTCTTGAATCGACTATTGTTGTTGTTGGTACAACTGTTGTTGATTTAACAGTTGTTGTTGCGCAACAATGAAAGGTTGGCTAGGTTTTGAATAAACTATACTAGTGTAAGCCCGAGTCAATCTAGATAAGGGTATACTAACCTAAGGTTGTTGAATCCCAGACACAAGTGGTTGTTGTACAATAGCCTAAGAAAATTTAACTTCTTGACCCAAAACTTGTGGTTGCGAGGTAGAAGGACTAGTTTGTACTGGTTGAGATGAAACAATTTGAACTTGTGACTACAGTACAGTGGTAACAATAGGTGTATTAGGAAAAACTGACACAGTTTCCATTAGTTATGGTGGATACACAAGCCTTGGTTGAATTGGCATTGTTGGTTTCCATTGACAAACTCGGATTCTAGGATGATGTGAATACTGCAGGATACTACCATATGATGGTCCTATGGAGTAGGGAGGATAAGTTGAATAAGAAGATTTCTCTCCATATGGTGACAATCCAATATGTAATGGATATATAGGTATTTGTTGACTAGATTTCCCAGCTTGATATTTATAAGAAGGATCAAACTTTTGAGTTCCCGTTAAAGAAGAACCAGGTAAAATTTCAGTTGAGGACATGGGTGATGACCATGGTGAAGCAACCCTTGAGTGGGTTCCAGATAAATATTGGTAACCAAATGGGACAAATGATTTACCATATAGGTGCAACTCAGGCGTGGTAGAAAACATCAAAGAGGTTGCAACAGAAGATTTTGCAACAACTGCATCATATGATATAGTCTGAGATGTTGACGGTTGTTCATCCATATTTAACTGATGCAAAAGTTGTCCTAAAGAATCGATAGGTACTTGAAAAGAAGCAGGATCAAATGGAGTAGTAAAATGAGGAGTATGAGAGTAAAGATAAAGCCCAGTTTCGAAGTGGAATGGGGTTCCAGGCATACAACCTTATTCCAATTCTTCCTCGACAATAATTAAACTAGGTGGAATAACTTCATCGTTTGGTCCATAAAAGACTTCTGGTGTTGATAAAGTGGAACGACTTCGGGTAAAGTAACAACTTCTAAATGTTCAAATTCGAAGTCCAGATGTTCGGGTAAAAGAAAAACAGTTTCAAAAAGAGGTTCCTGAACAACTTCAGGTTTAGATGTGACTTTTGTTTAAATTGTGATAGGTTCTGGATTAACTTTTTGTTGAACTGATTCAAATTCAGAAGTAATTTCTTGTTGAGAAACTTCAATTTGAGGATCAACTTGTTGTTGAACAACTTCGGTTACTGTTTCACTAGGATCAGTGCTAATGTCCTCAGGTAATTGTGAAACTTCTTCTTTAGAAATAGATGTACTAAAAATGGTTGGAGTAACTAGACTCCCAGTACTTACCAAAATAGATGATTCATGTAATTCAGATGAAGAACTAGGAGTTCTTGATGTACTTGACTCAGATAAGTGAGACTGCTTTGACTGAACAGGTGTAGCTTTGGGCGAAAAAGGCGGTTTACTCGCTATTCTCCACGAACGACAAGGTAAGGGTTGATGCTCCTCCACAATTGTTGATTAATTTTATTATCAGAAAAAAAATAAACAAAAAGGGGTAAGCTAGGCAAAAGGTTTACCAAGCAACTGTGAACTGTAGAATACCTCCTGGTGAACAAAGAATTATGGGCAAGCAATCTCCCCGAATGATGTGTTTGGTATATCACAGTGTACAAGGTGGTGGACTCAGTTACCTAAGGATGGATATCAACCTAGTGTTGTCCTCCCATATATACCCAAAGGTACGTGGAGGCCCAGTCTGTATAAGCATTGTCTAATGCAAAACCACACAATGAGATCATTCCCATATACTTTACGTACTGTAACACTACCCTATATACTCAAAGGTATGTGGACAAGCTACGATATACTCACGTATATGGAATGAGGTATCAGACTCGGGATGTATTGCAGACAAGTTAGCGACAAATGCTTTGTTTTACGATGTCGGAACATGTCTGTAGCCTAGAACCACTAAATGTTTTCGTTAATGACAATGCTCCATTAGGTAAATTGATGTTAATTTTATGTTGATCTTGCTTAGAAATTTTCCTTTCAAGTTCACCACGTGATTTATTTTGAAATTACTAAGAATTCAACTATTATGATAAGAATTTTTTCCATTCAATTTAACAATGAAAATCCTAGCTACTTAGGGATAGAGCAATCAGATTTCTTTTGACCAAAGAGCAAAGAGCATAATATAATGTAATTTCCCTACACTATTCCTACGAGCACACACAAATGTCTTTCAATGCAACATGCATGTATTTCTTTTTGATTTCCTTAATGTGAATATGAAAAAAAGGAAAATTATGCAAATAGAATCAATCAATCTTTAATAAGAACAAAGACTTTTAGGACAGTTCTATTTCGAAGGAAAACAAGACTTTACGACACTTTCCTTCAAACAAAGATTAATCAACTATATTTTAACATTGACTATAGATTGATAATGACAAAGAAAACATTCAAGAAACATTAATCAATCAAGTCAAAGTAGCTCTAGAGAAGGAGATAGAAACTTTTTCTCTGAGACATAACATTCATTGATCAATCAGCAAACAAACAAACAGAGAAAAGTTGGCAAAAACACATTCCAAAGGTGGGAAACTAACCCTAGGAGGATCAGTCCTGAATGGGAGACAATGCACTTCAGAGAACTATCCCTAAGCTAGGGGTGCTCTATAGCACATTGTGTCCCTCACAAGCCTGCGTTGGTGACAGTGAACTATTTCAAACAGAAATTTGACACAGTTTCGACCAAATTTTCAATGAAAAAGAGTTGAAATACAATCAATGAACACAAGTAGGGTCTAAAAGGATGTCCGAAGAGGTGGATAAGCTACTAGGAAATATGATCTTCCCCAGTGGAGTCACCAATTTGTTTTGGAGAATTTGGTATCTACGGATAAATACTAATTCCCTATATAAGTAGCCATATCTAGAACAACAGTTTAAAGTATTTTAGTATTTTCCTACAAGCAATAGATAAGATGAGAAGTTGAGAAGACCTACTTGTAGTTCCTCTTTCCTCTCATTTCCTTTGTATTGATCCTGTTTCTCCTTACCATACTTAATATGCTTGAGAAGTACCTGTAAACACAAAAGGAAAACAAAGAATCGATCAAAGTAAAATAGCTATTGAAATATAAGTGAATGGAATTAGATACATTTCACACATATAAGCATTATAAGACAAAACAAACATATGGGAAAAGGGTTCAAATACTTTATAGAATAGAAGAAGGAATTACAACCATTGTGTCTGATTCAAAGTCTTTTCTGCAGCTTGGATCCCATCCACATCACATCAAAAGCATGAAAAACTTGTAGCATTATAATATTTGCTTCAAATCCAATTCTCATAGCAACATTATCTCCTTACAGTTCAACATAATCCAGCCCCTAATCACTTGGATGAGTGGTCAATTTATAGGGAGATGAAGGAGGTATTGTCATAAATGGTGACATTGAATGGCCTTCCATACTTAGAATTAGTTCCATGGAGGAAGGTGTTGAGTTAAGAAATGGGTATGTATTTACTCTTAATTCCATCACCTTTTTCCTCTTTTCTTATCTCTTTCATATCTTAATATCCTAACATATTGATGGATTATGATAAGAAATGAATGAACTAATCATAGTTAAGATTTAGCCATCGTAAATAACTTTCACTCCTCTTTATACAGAAAAATGACTATAGGAGCAATTGTTGTTCCCTGATGATGGAACAACATAAACCAACAAAGGGAGAATGGAACACGTCAGTTGCAGACAGGTTGGAGGACGAATCAAGAGGATCAACGCTAAATATGAAGGGTGTCTAAAGATAACATTCCGTTGCGAATCCCTCAGGATTGGAAGATCCTGAGGGATCACATTTATCTTTTACCTCTTTCTGAATATAAAAGAAAATGATTGTAGGAAGAAAGGGGATCAAGCTCTGTTATTTCAAATTGTAATTTTAATTTATAGACTCGTGCTAGTGGAGAATTCGACTGTATTGTAATGCTATTTAAGTTCAATGATTAATATATAATTGACATAGTTGTTCATTCGTATTCTCTGAAGTAGCTCACCAATGTTCACTGGTGGCTAAGGGCCCGGCCTCTGGTAGATTAAACTGCCTCCTTGTGTTATATATTTTTGAGTCTCGCAAGTTTGATTGGTTTGATAATCTTCCCATTTTCTGTGAGTTTATCCTATTCGCTATTTACCGCTTTCTTGTGTTGAATTAGTACATTTTCTTTATATATTTTACAGCACTGACACTTGATTTCATTTACGCTTATTGTAGATTAAATTGTTCAGATAATGAACTGTATTGATTTAATCAGCTGTAAGAGTTTGGTTATCGCTATTGAAATCTCAGATTGAAATCATTGCCATTTGGATTGCTTCATAGAGATTGAGTATGATTTAGATTGAATCAGCTAAGAAGAGATTGGTTATTGCTACTATGCTCTCAACCAATGCTATTGTTAATTGAATTTATTGTGTGAGATTTTATTATGATTTTAGTAGAGGATTGAGTCTTGAAGCTTAGATGTCATATATCCTTTAATAGTTGCAATTTGAGTATTATAAATGCATCTGTTTACTCTTGTATCAAAGGTTTATACTTAATTTTAAGAAACATTACTCTCTAGATTCATAGCATGCACATATTGTGTACACTCTTGGAATAAAAGGACTTCACTGGATTGATGATTAATTTGGGGTAATTAAGAGTTTTAAAAGAAACCTTTTATAAACCAAAATTTTGGTTTCAATGTTGGGGAGAGTGTTGCCATTTTACAAAGAGTGATGTATATCTAATCATTGTTGTTGGGAAAGAATTGGGTATTGAAAATGGAAGGTAATAACCTACGTAATGAACAAGTAAAGTGCTTGCTCCTCCGCTCGCTTTTTAGCACAATTACAAGAAAGTGAAGTAGGTGTTTGATGTTTTTCTATTGAGAGAGAACTGGGTATTAAAAATGGAAGGTAAGAACCTGCATATAGAGAAAGTAAAATACCTGCTCCCCCACTGCTTTCTAGCAGAATTGCTAGGAATTTAAGATAGAAATAAGCATTTGAATTTTTGCTTGAATTACTAAGAAGAAAAGTCTAGAAAACAATACAATTCCACATCCCAAACCTGAGAAATATAAGGGACTAGTGACCCTTGGACGATCAACTTTTAACGATGACATCTTAAGAAAAGCTAAATCTCAACCATCAGTACGTCCTCGAATCATTGCTTCTAGACAACCTATTGTCTCCCTTCAGGCCACAGGCTTACCATTTATAGCCTATGTTGAGGTCCATAGTAAAATTGAAGGCACTAAGTAGAGTTTTCAAGATATTGAAAATTCATGACCAGTTCCCTCACAAGAAGGGAATTCTTGCAACATTCATGAAGGAGGAGGAGAAATAGGGGAAATAGAGGAACCAAGATCCCCTCAGATAGTAATTGAGCAGAGGACACCCAATGTCCCAGATCAAGGGAGTGCTGTTAGGATCATTCCCACCTCTTCTAGACATCCTAGGGATAACTATCTAGCTCCAAAGATCTCGTAAGGGTACTAGCACATCTTTGATCAAATGGCCAATAATCCACAAACACCCTAGACTTCTACATTAAAGTATCCTATTGTTGACATAGCTACCAACACACCCATGAAAGTTATCCCTCTACAAAATATTCCCACCTTTCATGGACTCGCTTCAAAATATCTCGATGCATTCCTGTTTGAATTTGATGTCCTATGTCAGGGCTATGATTACACCACTGATCTCAAGAAACTGAAGTTATTTCCCTCCACTTTAAAGGGAGTAGCCCTGCGTTGGTTTATGGGATTGGGTAGGGACACCATAAATGATTGAGACCAAATGAAAACTGCTTTCCTTTAAAAATATCAGGATTATTGCAAATCTAGAGAACTAAAGGATGAGATATTCCAAATGGTAGCAAGACCTAGTGAAACTTTGGAAGAGTATGTGGAGCATTTCCAATATAACTTCCAATGGTCTCCCTACGCAAATCTTCCTGATAATGTGCTAAAAACCACGATTATTAAGGGGATGAAAGACTAGTGGATAGAGACATTAAATATTATGGGTAAAGGTGATATCTATCAAGAAGAATATGCTAACATTATTGATTTGTGTATCAGGTGCTCGAGGGGCAGTACAAGATTGAAACCAAAAGAATGCGATATGATCACAAAGGACAACAAAATCTCTGGAAAAAGCATTACTCATACTAAAATCGGCAGCCTGCTGGAAGATTTCAAAATGGATATCCTGGGAACCTTGACAACACAATTAGACATCATTCAAGCCAAGCAGAAGCAGGCCGAAGCAGAATAGAACCTGGTTATTTTTTTCCCTCGATGTAAGAATAAACATATTCATAAAGAATGTACATTGGTCATGGTATAGACATGTGCCATATGCACTAAATAACATGCCGTAGAAAATTTCCCATCGCTCCCATGATTAAAAGCAGACTTCAAAGAGGCAGACGAAGAAACAAAACTAGTCTACCTGTTAAATCAGTGTTGCCAATGGCAAGAACAACAAACATGTATGCCTACCAACCCATCTTCATTCTTTCAACCCCCACAATATAATGCTAACAATACACAGGAGCTACATGGCAGAACGAACCATATTTTCCTGATTGACCACCACAAGTATTTTTTATGCCACCTTGGTCCAATCAATCAAATCCAAATAATAGTTGGCCAAATTCCTCTTACTTTCCACCATTCTGGCAAAACAATCCATATCCATCTAAATGGCCCCCCTCCACTTCACAAAACCAAAATTGGCAGTCAATCTGGTAAAGACCTATAAACCAGTTAGTAGGAACAATCCCCCTACCTCAACCTACACTACCAGCACCTTACACGTTGCAGCAGAATCCTCAACCCAATCTGCGACCACAGCTCCCAGCCCAGCCCAACCCAAATCCCAACAACAGATCAGTCCAGTCGATACAAATTATTGAAGGGCTAAATCCAAAAACTGAGTTGAGAGAGTGTAATGAAATCAAATTGAGGTCTGGATGAATAATTGAGTCAGAGGAGGATAAAAATATACAAATGGAAGAACCACTACTTGTAGAACAAACATCTCAAAGGGAGAATACAGTTAAATAGAAAAGCCACGAACAAACTATTACCTCTTCTCCACCATTCCTAGAAATATTGATTACACCTCGCCCAATCGAATATCCTGATTTTGATCTTGTGGGAGAATTAAAAAACCTTTGTGTAAAAATACCCCTCCTCCAAGCTATTCAGGGCATTCCAATCTATGCAAAAACCATTAAGGAATTGTATACCAAAAAGCCTACGAGGAAAATAAAAGCAACACCAATTTTCCATGTAGTCGGAACTTTGTCTGATTTATTATCAGGCATAGAAACACCGGTGAAATATGAGGACCCAGGAAATCCTATAGTCATAGTACAAATAAATGGAAGTTCCTTTCCCAATGCATTAGTCAATCTATGGGAAGCCATTAATATTCTCACAACAAAAACCTGTCAAAGACTTGGCATCATAGCCTTAGATCCAACTATGACCTTGCTGGAACTTGCTAACCGATCAGTTGTCAAACCATAAGGGACATTATAGGATGTAATGGTGTCTATAGATTCTTGGGAATACCCAGCAGATTTCTTGATTATTAATCCTAGAAACCGACTAGATGGACATCCTCTAATATTAGGAAGACCTTGGCTAGCGGTCGCAAATGCTGATATGAGCTATTGAACAGGAAATATGACTATAGCAAGAGGAAGTAATGTGAAGAACCTAGCTTTATATCCTCCAACTCAGTGAAGCCTAACTATAATAAAAACTAGGAAACAACTTGTAACAAATTTAACTGAAAATATTCGATCACCACTAACTGTAGCAGATGCTTTTGAATTTAAGAATCAAACAGAATATGACATTATTAACACTTACATTAACCACCCAGCTACTGTATATAATCTAAAATGTCACATGATTGAAGTAGTCCTAGATAACGAAATTGAAGAAGATCCCTTAAAAGATATCAATGACCAAACAATACCAACAAAAATTGTTTATAATGGCAAACCCATTGAAATTGAGCCAAGGGAAGTCCTAAACATTAACAAAAACCTGATTGATGACCAACAGCAGAGGCTGTCACACGGAATGAGTCAAGGTTGTAGACAAGATCGACCTTCCTAGTATCTAATGATATCTAGTGACAAGCAAGCCAATCAAAAACTATCTTTCTCTAAATATGTAATCAAAAACAAAGGAAAACAAGTGTTTTAGGCCTACCTTGGGTCCAACGCAAGTTTGTGGAAGCCTCACTCCCTTGCTCCAAATGAGCTTCCTTGAAGTGTAATTCTGCAAACACAAACAAGCAAACAAATTAAATAGCACCTAAAAAGCCAATATCATAAAGCAT